>JBBPDA010139637.1:0-21528 GCA_037974385.1 Arnoldichthys spilopterus
TATTCGTGTTCCTGTGTGCTTGTGCGTCACTTTAAACGTCTTTGTTAGTCAATAAATCGTCGTCACAACTCCAAGTCCTGTCTGCATTTGCTGCCAAACCTCCAAGAATCGTTACACTTGTCTTAAGTCATGCATTGTCATTTCACATTGATTCATGCCTTTGTGCAATTTTCTTTATCTCAGGTATTTCAGCATTTTCTGAATAGTTCCTGTTTTCTGATAACTGCTCCAATTAGTTTTTTTTTGTTTGTTTGTTTGTTTTTTGGTTTTTTTTAACCAGAAATTTAAAATAAGTATGGCATGTTGAGTACAACCAATCAAAATTTCAGTAGCATGTTTAATTTTCCTGCCCACTGTATTATTGGGTGGGTTTTAATCTCGACAACATGCTAAATTAAAGCAATTGTTTTTAAAAACAGTTGTTTCTTGTTGCCTCTGTGTTTTTGCTAGAGATATGAGTAAAAACAAACCAAAATAGAGCTGGGCATATGTGCTTTCTACAGCTATGGTAAAAAGTTATGAGAATGAAACAAATAATTTTCACAAAGTTTGCTGTCTCAGTTTTTATGATGGCAATTTGTACACGTTATGAAGAAGGATCAGATGAATTGCAATAAATTGCAATGTCCCTCTTTGTCATGAAAATGAACTTAATCCCAAAAATCCTGTTTCCACTGCATTTCAGCCCTGACACAAAAGGACCTGCTGACATCATTTCAGTGAACCTCTTGTTAAGAGTGTTGATGAGGAAAAGGTTGCAATCACTCTGTCATGCTGACTGAGTTAAAAATGGATGCTTTAAAATGAGGGGATACTTCTAATCATTGTTCTTCCTCTGTTAACCATGGTTACTTGCATCTGCACACAAAGTGAGGCATAGACTTTTGGAGGATGGCCTGGTGTCAAGAAGGGCAGCAAAGAAGCCACTTATCTCCAAGAAAAACATCAGGGACAAACTGATATTTTGCAAAAGATACCATAAGGCAAACGTGATAACTAAGTGGCTTGGGGAACAAAACATTGAAATTTTGGGTCCATGGCCAGGAAACTCCCCAGATCTTAATCCATTAAGACAAACTCCAAGCAGTGATTATGTAAGAATGGGCTCCTATCAGTCAAAATTTGACCCAGAAGTTGAAAGCATGGCAGGGTGAATTGCAGAGGTCTTGAAAACATAGGGCAAACACTGCAAATATTGACATTTTGCATAATCTTAATCTAATTGTTAATAAAAGCCTTACTAAATGAAATGCTTGTAATTATACTTCAGTATACCAAAGAAACATCTGACAAAAAATGAAAGTAAAGTGAAAGTGACTTATCTGTAATTGTAAGTGCACCACAACACAATGTGTCTCAGCCATGGATCTCGCCAGATGCCCTAGTTTGACCTAACCAAGCTGCCTTTAAAAACATTCTTAAATAACAAGCACTAGTTCAGTTATCTTGAAATCCATCTAGAATGGGCATTGACATTAGCTACCTGGTAATCAATCAAATGCTTCCTGATGTTTCCATGATCATTATTTGATTTTGGCTGCATATATGATGTTGGTGAGCTTGGACATATTATAATTTGATTTAATAAACCACTAACAATTCTCAGCAGAGCCCTGAAGAGATGGGCATGTTTTATGATCTAGACCATATTTAACCATTATTTTAGTGCATTCTTTGCTCATAGTAGTTGGTTCTCCTCAGTTTTTATATTTTGTACATGTTTACATCAACGTATGTGATCAAAATCTCCTAAAATGTTTTACCAAATGAACAACAAAGTTTAAATTGATATAAACTATTATATTGCTAATGTACTAGTCCAGGTCCATTGTTGTCTGGGTGGCATTGAATAGAACAGAATAGAATAGAATATTTTTTATTGTCATTGTAACAAGTACAACAAAATTGTCATCCTAGTCATTGCAACACTCAACTTTACAAACAATAAAATTTAAAAAAATTAATAAAAGTAATATATACAAGAAAAACTTGATACTGGATTACGTTATGGTTTTCTTAAGTGTGGTTACTGCCATGGGGTAGAAGGTGTGTCTGAAACGGTTTGTCTTTTTTCTGATTGATCTATACCGTCTGCCTGAAAGCAACAGTTCAAACAAAGAAAAGCCTGGATGTGAAGTGTCCTTTATAATGCTGTTGGGTTTTTTTCGATACTACAGGAACTGTGTCGTTCTTCGAGAGTGTGGAGAGGGCAGCTGACAATCTTTTGGGCCGTGAAATTTACCGTCTGGAATGCTTTCCTCTGTGCCACTGTGCAGCTGGTGTACCATATGCATTTACAGTACGTCAGTATGCTATGTATGGAGCATTGATTAAAGGACACTAACAGTCTCTGGAAGTGTTATTCTTCCTGAGCCCCCTTAGGAAGTGCAGTCCCTGTTGGGCCGTTTTCAGCAGCCCAGAGGTATTCACGCCCCAGGTTAAGTTTTCCTCAATATAGACTTCCAGGAAGTGGAAGTGTGCCACACTCTCCACACTGTCCCTGCAAATGATTAGTGGTGGAATGTTCATTTTCCTTTTCCTGTAGACTATTATCAGCTCCTTGGTCTTTGAGTAGCAGGTTATTGTCCTTACACCACGTTGTCAGCTGTTCCACCTTACCCCTGTAAGCAGACTCATCCCCTCCTGAAATAAGCCCCACTACTATTGTATCATCTGCAAACTTGACTATGGTGTTGCTGTGGTGGGCAGGTGTACAATCAACTGTGTAGAGTGGAGACTTCTTTAAATCTATTTGCTCTATAAGCAAACTGGTGAGCGTCAAAACTATAAGGAAAGAATGATGTGATGTCACCCCGGACCAGCTTTTCAAGTAGTTGTTGGTGATATGCTGGACACCTTGCCACACCTGCCTACTGTTGTTGCTGTCCAGATGTTCCTTGATTTTCCTTCTGTAGTCTAACTTGGCCTTTTTGATACCTCTCTTCAGGTTGGCTTGGGCTATACTGTAGAGATCCCTGTAAGCAGATCTGAAAGCAGTGTTCCTCTCTCTCTCAACAGCTGCCGGACCTCCTGGGTCATCCAGGGTGCCTGACTGGGATATACCTGGATGATTTTTTCCACTGTGACAATGTCTACGCAGTTTTTAATGTAAGACAGAAAACACCTCCAGGTGTCGATGTGCAAAAACATCCCAGTTAATCCTGGAGAAGCAGTCCTGCAGCTGCTGAGAGGCGTCCTCTGTCCAGGTCTTGACAGACTTTGTGATGGTGAGAGCAATTTTCTTGAGGGGGACATATGCAGGGATTAAAAGCAGGGACATATGGTCAGACTGACCCAGGTGTGGTAGTGGTCTAGCTCTATAGCCCAGCTTAATGTTAGAATAGACCTTATCCAGTGTGTTGGCTCCTCTTGTAGCACAGTTGACGTGCTGACAGAATTTGAGGAGTGCCGCCTTCAGATCCACGTGATTTCCCCCGCTGTAATGTACACAGCATCAGGGTAAACGCTCTTCTGACTGCTAATGCTGTTGTGTAAATGTCCGATAATGTCCATTCCATCTTAAATGGTGCAGGAATCAACTTAAAGGACTCTACTTTAAGTTGCACCATTTAAGGTGGCACAGTTTAATAATTTAAATCTGGAGTGCAGTAACTTTCGATAGTCACTCTCAAAGTCACACTAAAGTTATTTCAGGGTTTTTTTTAAAAATGTGTCTTTTTCCGTCTTGGTCATACATCTTTCTCTCTCATTTAGACATGATTCAGACTCAAAACTCTGGACCTTTTCTTGACTTGGCCTTGACTAGTCCAGCACTTGTCTTGTTGTCAAACACTGTTGTGCTGCACAAATCCTCTTTATTCCAATAAGTGTCAGTTGTCGTAAACTTTTCTAAGATGAAATGACATTGAACTTAAGCAGCCTTTCTGGTGAACAATATTTCTTGCAATAAGCTCTTTTTTATGTTTATGTAGGTTTGTCAGTTGTCATGAAAGGTTTAGGTAGTTTTATAAAGACTTCAATCAAAAAGCATATCTGGAAACATTCAGTGACTGTGTCAAAGCTACTTGAGTGCTACCCTTAGACTACCATTACAATTAACACCTTTGTGTTTCTTTCAAACTTTAGGTATTACAGACAGAGCCACAGACAGAAGACTTAATGACTCACTGGTCTTTATGGTAACAGACAAATGCCCTGTTTCAGGAATATTGGGTGTTTGGAAGCAAGTGCAGCACTCAATGATTTTAAAGGGTTGATTACCAAAATGAAACGACAAGCAACTAAGAAACAAACTATAAAACAAACAAGAACTAAGAACACACAAAGGACTAGGGCAAAAAGACAAGGCTAAGGGAACGACAAAAGACAAAGTATTAACTACAAGGATCGGTAATCACGACAATGACAATAGCAACAAATAATCGAGAGAGACTGAACCAAACACAAGAGACAAAATAGAGGCACAAAACAAGGAACAGCTGACGCAGGAAACGAGGGACAGATGTGCAAGGTGGAACTAGGGCGTGGCTAACAAACACAAGACTGGGAAGCACATGGCTACATCAAAACAAAACACAGACAGATCACATGACTAGGGAAAACAACAGGATGAGACAAGACGAACCCTTACACCCTGTGTTAAAGGAGATAGGAAACTTCGCATTAGGGGCTGCAACTCATGCTGATCATAAAAGAATGACAGGATCGCATGCTTGTACCTCTCAGTACATAAGTTCCAAGTGAACTATGAGGCCATGCCGCAGAGCATAATAGCACACATAACATAATAGAGTTTAAGTGTCTGTGTGGGTGTGTGATGGCAGCCTTCAGTGGATCAGTAGAAAAGTACAGTCTTACATAAACATTAGTTGCTTACCAGCTTTGGGTGGTGCTTCAGCATTGTCATGGGGAGATGAGTCAGACATTTGGTTGTTTGTTAGTAAATCACGATAGACCACAGAAATCTCTGGAGATGGGAAGATTTCAGGGTGTGGTACTGCCAAAAGAAAAAAAATATTCAAAATACTTTTATAAGATTAATTTGGTACCAAGTGTTTGACAGGAAATGGGGATCTAGCTCAAATAATAATAATAATAGTAGTAGTAATAATAATAATAATAATAATAATAATAATAATAATAATAATATTTAATAATATTTAATTTAATGACGAATTTAATAATAATCTTTTTTGGGCTTATTCTTCTTGTCAGCAACATCTGACAAGTTTCTGCAGACTATCCCACATGTTAAAGAACATGCATACATAGTATTTTCTGTAGTAAGAGTGGCATATAATTGTGGTCTAAGCTTATCTAGTCTGAGCTTATAATGGTCATTGTGGATTAAGGAAAATACTATAATATTTTCAATAGTGAAGTACTTTATTGTGCCACTGCACTTTTTGTGTTCTGGATAATTTGCATACCCCTGAGCCCCTGTGCCCACCTGTATTTCAGTAAAGTAAAAATGTTTGTTTTCATGTAGTCTTTGGCAATAGCTCATGCATGCTTTTCAATTCTGCTTGGTCATGCTTTATCTTGTCTAAAGCAACAGTATATCATGTAATTTAAGCACAATATGTAATTTTTACTACTACTGCATATAAGCTGATATTATGTATGTATATATTTATGCACTGTTGAAAAATCCAGCACACACCAGAAAGAATTTCAAGCTGATTCATACTGGTCATGAATGCCACTGTTTGAGTAGCATGGCCATGCTGAGCATTGACATGCTGATTGCCCAGCAACAACCTTACTGATAATGCTGGTGAATCAGCGAACTCTTGCTGGTAGACCACCTATCTATTGCTGGAACCAGCATGTCAAATTTTTAAAAATACTGCTAGAACAGCAAAGTCTTGCCTGGTTGCTTACAGTCTTATAATCCTATACAGTATATAATCAATAGCAGGAATGTAGCACACACTATATCAGTGTACAGTACAGTATAGTGTTTTAATAGTTTAAAAGTTTGCACTTCGCAGCTTTACAACTGTGTGCTAAGATTCCAAAATAAAACAAGTCTAAAAGGTTTAGCAGGTAAGCACGGCAGGCAAAATTGGCAGAGCAAGGGGTACTATTTCAGACCAAATGAGAGGGCCATCTACAATCTGATTATTTCTAGAAGTCATTCAAAACTGATCATCTCTTCACTGTTGTGATGTGTGGGCATGATTTCCATTCCTTTTATAAGAACACATGATTTAGTTTTATGGTTAGGGTTTTTCCTCTGAAAAGTCTTTTGTTTCCTGAGAAGTTTTGAAATAGCACCCTTCTGACATGAAACATTGACAATATTCAACTAACCAAAGACATATACAAGTTGTAGCAGGCTTTGAAGAACCCCTTCTCTTGACTACAAATGAAATAAAAAATCAAAAACACTTTAAACCAGGAGTGCCCAGATCCGGTCTTGTAGAGCCAGTATTCAGCTTTTAGTATTCAGTATTTAGTTTGGTATTTCCACTACTCAAACACTCCCACTAAACCTAGTGATAAATAAACTGAATCAGGTGTGTTTGAGCAGGAAAATCACTAGGTTGTGCTGGACACCAGCTCTTCAGTATTGCTGCTTTTGGTCAAGAAAGCAAAGCCAAGGCAGGCTTTTGCTATGTGTGATTTTTATTTGTTTTTGTCTTACTTTATCTTAATTTGAAATGTAATGGGATTTTTACATGATCACTTAATGACATCAGCTGATGTGTTTCCATATTATAGGCCCCGTTTACACTTGGTCAGTTAATGTTTTGTAAGGACGTCCCACATCGGAGCTCCACCTCCCAGCTGGTCCTGATTTGACCTGACAGCTGGGAGTCATCAATCGTGGCTTTAAGAGCCTTCCCTGGGCGTGTGGACGGCGTGGTTCAACTGTGTTTTTGTGTGTGTGAAACCACCGTGTCTGGTTGTCTGTCGATGTTACCCCATAGCCTTAGCCCTGTTGTCCCATAGCCTTTGTGTTCCGTGTCTCGTGCATTGTGTATGCTTGTTGTGTGTCTGTCTTTATTAAAACCCCTTTGTTTTCACAACCAGGTGTCCATCCGCTTTTGCTGCCCGTACCAAATCATCACATGTTTTATGAGTATCAGGATTATATCTGTATAAGGCCAAGCCACATAAAAATGCAGGTGCAAATGCCTTTAAGATACATTTAAAAACCAATATATCTGATCTTTTAAACCACTTTAGGAGGTGGTTTGAGATACATTTGAATCACATGTTAAAGCAGTATAAATGCATCAGATTTCTGCAAGCCACTGCTCACAACCAAAGCCCCTCCCTCCCACCTCCCCATCTTCTATCATCTGTTTATATTGTTAATTATTTAAAAATCATTTTAATTACTTATTTAAATATGAAACCTTTATGATCCATTTAAAATAGACATTGATCTATCATTTTATTATAAGGTACATCACTATAAACTTATAAGACACAATTTATAAAACAAACATATTTAGAGGTTTGCAAGCATGTTCTATTCAACATGAGACACTATAAATCTGCATAATGCAATTACAATTTTTTCTTTCAGAAACTTGTTGTACCCTCTGTGGTCCAGGTTTTATTAGGTTTGCATTTTATATTTGTATAACAGCACCAACCCTGAGAACACATGAAAAACATCTGTTGGACTTTGAACATCCTATATAACAATAACTAGAGGTTTTCTTACCTTTTCTTTCCATACGCAGTGGAGTGGAAAACCAGCAGACTGGGTGTGTATGGATGCTGAGCAGTGAAAGGCGGTGCCTCATTGCAACCATGGCAACCAATGAAGTCACCCTGTGAAAGAGCATAGTAATGCACATCTCAGACAGGAAAGACTTTCAGTTTCAATTCTTCTGTTTCTAACTCTTGTTCAAAATCTCAGAAAAGGAAAGTTAAAGAGTGTAATACAACCACTTTTCTGCCATAATGGCACTCTATTTATTGAAAAATGCATTATCTTAAGTAGGTTTTTTATCAGATTGTGTGACCCATAACAGCAAAAATGCATAAATGCATAGATTGTAGGAACTGCAGCACATGTAAACCACTTGACAAAAGAAGGTGAGACAGGTTGCAGAATATAACATTTCATGTCACCATGACAAACGTTCCAGTAGAAGACAGTGCGACAATGCCTGCTATACAGATGATTTCACTGTCTCACAGCTTACAAGGTTGTGCCAGCACCAAGTCATGGGTTTTCTAATTGAATTCTAAATTGTAGTTTTATGCTAGTTATGCCTTAAAAAATGTTCCGTCATTATGCTATGTTTTTAGCTGCTGAGCTTGTATGGTTTCACAAAAGTAGATTTAAGTGACGTTTAAAATTTTTAAAAAACATTTACAAGCCTGTAATCAGAATTTAACCAGAATGAACAAAGAACATACAATTAAACTTAAACTATATTAAAATTTTGTTTTCTTTACTGAAAATCTGCTTTTCTGGTAATTTCTTGGAGAAAATAGAATATGATGATTAACTTACAGTAACTTAAGAAAGGCTAATTCTCATTAGACCAGATTTTAGCTCAACCATTCTTCAACTGAGATAAGTTTTTCTTTTACCCAGTTCTTCTCTTCTCTTTTAACAGTACCTGATACAAGAGAAGTGCAGTTAAAACCTTTATCAGGACTATTTCAGCAACAGACAGCTGACATCAAGTTCTTTAGAACTGATCTGTTGCTTGACCTGCCTTATGAAGTCTAAAGGAATAAGAATGAATATGGAGTTTTGGCACAATCTAAATATCAAAACAGTTTAAGAAAAATGCAAAAATTGGACTCTGAAGTCATATGTGTTAGAAAATGGAACCTACACTTGAAACTGAAATCTGCACAGAGTTTACTGCTAAACATGGACAAGTGGTGGCCTAGTGGTTAGGACGTTGCACTGGGGACCTAAAGGTCGCAGGTTCAAGTCCTGGCTCAGGCACTACTGAGGTACCCTTGAGCAAGGTACCGTCCCACTACTCTGCTCCACGTCTTGGAAGTTGCTTTGGATAAAAACATCAGCCAAATGAATAAATGTCTCACAATGCTAGGAATGAGATTCTCTTTCCCAAGCCTGACGTGGCGAATTGTAGAGGTAAGATTTTTGAGTGGGTAAAAAAACCTTATAGGAAAGTCTCTTCATTCCCAAGTTTTTGAATGGTGAGAAAGCTATAAACCTAAAAGCTTCATCAGGATTTACAAAACATTTGAAATCACTGGTAAACTCTGACACATAACATAAATAGATTATAGAATTTGGCTTAATCAACATATAATGCATTAACAATATAGTGGAAGGTCTTTTTTCATCTTATGTCTTTGGCTTTGTTTGTTGCTAGTCAATACTGTTTGTAATACTGGTGCTATGTTAAGCTTTACAAACTGACATTCAGTTTTCTAACAGTAAACTGTGTTGTCTTCTCATCCTTCTATATAATAGATTCAAATCTTAAACGTACAAATTACAATAACAACAACTATTATTACTACCACTCATAATATTATTAATAATATAAATTACATTACTTTTTTACATATACAATTACATTACATAGGGGCAGTGGTCATGTAGCAGTTAGGGAGTTGCCCCTGTGACCTGAAGGTTGCCAGTTCGAATCTAGACCTGTACAAGCACCACTGAGATGCACGTGAGCAAGGTATGGTCCCCAAGCACTGCTCACTGGGCGCTGCCCACATCAGCTGCCAATTGCTCCTACATGGATGGGTTAAATGCAAAAGTCATATTTAATTGTGGTGCACTGTGCTGGGGTATGTTTACAATGCCAAATAATAACTTACTCAGTTTTAATTAAAATATATAAATGATCATTATACTGCTTTTGATTTATTGAAAGATTAAGTAATTAAGCGATTATCATCAGGACAAAAAACTGCACTGTTTGATGTGTAGATCTGCTGGTTTAAGCAAAAAGGAATTTACTTAAGAACCACAAAGAGCTGATATCAAGATAATAGCATATACATATGCAGACCACCTAATAATGTATCTCTACTTTGAAAATCACATTCCCTCTCATATCTCAGATGACTAGCAGAGGCCAGATCTGGTGTTCTGGTGCTGCTAAAAAAAAGAAACTGAATTCTGAACTGATGCCTTTGACTGTGGCATAGCAATGTTGCTCTTTTTTTCTATGAAGCAAGTGTGAGGCCTAAAAACACACCCAATATTATCACACCACTAAAAGTTCCAGCCTGCATAGCCTAGGACACAATATGATTCATGTGTTTAATTCTTTACTGTAGTGCTCCCTTCAGTGTGATACATTTGCAAAAAAAAAGAAGAAGATCCAACAAGACAAGCAAACTTTGTGCTTCCTAGCCTACTGCAGCTGTTTAACACTGATAAAAAGAGAATCTTGTAATTTTATCAGTAGTCATTGGACTACATGTCCAAAGCTATCCAGACACTTTTACATCCAGAATTCAACTACTTTCCAGTGCAAATGATAACATAGGTTTTACTACATACACAACACTTGTATAATCTCCATTAATAAATTAACTGTTGTAAAGGGAATGGTGAATTCGGCCCAAGGTCCAAGGTCCCTTAAACTCCAGGACCCTGACACCTCACCATCTGTAGGCCCCGAAACCATCTGGCCAAGACTAAACAGATCATTTTAGATTTAACGTCTCTTCGCTTCTTGCGTTAATCTACAATTGAGGACACTCTACTCCATAAAAACCCAGACTTTTTGGCACTACTGCCCCATGAGGCTCACAGCCAGCTGAAACTAGTTCCATATGTGGCAAAACCCCACAGTTTTAGAACTGCTTTATAATCTCTTGTTAATGATTATTCAGTGCTCAGAGACCTTCAATGAAAAATTTGAAATTCTGTGCTCCTGGTCTTTCTGCCTAACACTTAGACAGACACCCCGATTATATAGCATTAAATGACAATCTTTACTTTGTCCCCTATAAACCATTTAAGGAAGCTTGAAATGTTAACAAAACTTTTGGTGAAGAAATCAGGATCATTCTTCCTGGCTGGTTGCTGTTACAATATGGAGGTAGCAGATATAGCACTTAAGCTGTTTATTGGAGAGGAACAGAAGAAGTGATAGGTATTATTGGCCACATAAAAATTATAATACGAACCGCTTTAACCATTTCAGTTCACAAGGTAGCTGGAACCATTCCCAGCTGAATATAGGCCCAAGGTATGGTTCATCCAAGAAAGGAAGGCAACAGACACACACACACGGGCAATTCAGAGCATCTAATCAACCTGTTGCATTTACAACCTTTTGCATCTACAGTGGCATCTACAATAGACTTACAAACGTTTTTCTTTCTGATATGCTTTTCTGCTACTCTGAGTCAGGCAGTTGTAATGTGGCATCCCACCCCCTAAGGAAGAATTGCAAACAGAGCCAGAGTGTAATGCAATAAGCATAAAGTAATTATATTTATTATAATAGCATCTGGCAGCAGGGGTGTGGTCAGACATTTGCTTGACAATGGTTGTGATGTCTGAATTTTTGGGAACCAGTACTTATCATAAGCTAGGAAGTCTGATTGCAGAAACATAAAAAGGTGAGATACGGTTTATACATTTTCAGGCATTTCATTTACTCTTTTATTTATATAAAGTGAAAGTGACTATTTGTCATTGTGAACACACTCAAGCACCACAAATAAATGTGACCTCTGCATTTAACCAATCACACATGCAGCTACCAACAGAGCCCAGGGAGCAGTGTAGTGGGACGGTACATTGCTCAAGAGTACCTCAGTAGTGCCCGGGCTGGGACTGGAACCTTCAACCTTCAGGTCCCAAAGGCAGTGTCCTAACCACTAGACCACCACAATGTAGAGAACATATGCAGAGGGGTATACTTATTTTCAGCAAATAAACAAACAAACAAAAAACAGAGCATGGGAAAAATAAGTATTCCCCGTAAAAATGTAATTTAAAAATGTTTCATGTCCTCTGAAGTCAATACAATTAGAATACATCAATACTCGTCAATACATATAAATTTTGTGTCATGGATTAGAACCTCCTGCAGGTGTAACCTGTCTTATTTAAACCTGACATCTAGGGTCTCTCCTGTTGAAGTGTGTGGTGTCATCATGCCTAAATCTAAAAAATCTCTTTAAGCATTCAGAAAGTGGTTGATGATGCCTGTGAGCCTGGAAAGGGATTTATGTATTTTCACAGTTAACACAGTTGTAACAGTTTTGTGCTCAAACTTGCAAGCGTAAATACTAGGACATGTGTTATACATGATCTCAAGGTTGTGCTTCTTCACACTCCCAACTTAACAACAGTCCTTCACAGCATTTCCTTGTATTCATGACAGACAATGGATGTGCAGTACCATTATTTTAACAGGCACATTGCAGAGGAAAGACAGCGAAGGCTGGCAAATTCCTGTTTTTAGTAAGACCTTCTTTAATGTTGCGTACATTGACCCTGGGGAGTTTAGTCTTCAAATGCAGACATGCGAATATGTGGTGTTCTCACGAGAGAGGAACCATGAAGATGTAGATGTATATATATATTTGAAAAGTGATTTAAAAGATCTTTCAGATTCTCTGGCATTGATTTTCATAAAACCTTGAAACAGCCAGCAGAGCTTTAACCAAAGAGTTGTCATTATGTACTGGCTTGTACGGGGGCAGCAGTCTAAAGCTTAAAAAGTGATTTAAAAATGATCAAGTATTTTAAAAGGTCTCTAAAATATTTAAAACAAATTATTACACTATGAAGAAAATAATCTACAAGTAGTATAGATTTCAATCAACTATTTGCCCTCTTGACCCTGTTTTTGAGATATTATGTAAGTGATGAAAACATGATTGCATAACTTTAAACCAGATAGCTTAAAAGTATATTGGCTGTTTATAAATTTAAACTAAAGCTTTGAGCAAACAAAATATCACCTTATCACTTTAGTTTTCTTTTTAAATATCTTCTGAAAAATCACTTGAGGTTTTGGAATAGAGTATATGTTGCGGCAGAAAAAACTAAGTGGCAAAATAAGCTTCTTTTTGTGAAGTAAAACTGGGCATAATGTCTGCAAATAGTGTGTATAAGAAGTGTAGAAAATAACCTTTCCATCCCAAGTGCAGTGTCTAAGAACCCCAGAACCACTGGCAAATTAACTTTTGACAGATTTATGACATAAATTCTTCTTCACTGGGTGGAGGTTGTGAATATTTTATAGGATGTTTGACAAATGATTGAGAATGACTTAAGCAACTAGTATGAATAATTTTAACACATTGTGTATGCGGTCACATCTCTGAATAAAGGGGTTCAAAAGTCGCACCACAAACCATTAACCATGGGTGTTATAGCATCATATTCAAGAAATAGCATTTTTCTATGCATATGTATTACTTTTTTTTCTTCCACTTATGGCCTATTCCAACAGAATTAGTTACCTTGTAGATACCTTCTGCAGTTTGTTGAACATTCAGCTTTCTCAAATACAACTTTTTACAAAAGTTAGGACACTGTGTAAAATGTAAATAAAACAGAACATGACACTTTGCAAAACATGCAAACCAAGCCAGCTTAAAGTATAATTATCTAATGCAACTTCTAAGTAATGGCATATGTCAGTTACATGTCTGTCTCATGAACTGCCAGAATTTTTCTGGTCAGGCTCCCATTTGCTGTTTTTTTCACATTAGTCCGGCTTGCATTTTATGATTTCCATTTATGCTTTGTAATTGTAGCATAAGGAAAACACAGTACCACATAGAATAAAATTTCTTTTTGTATTTATTTTCCCCCATATTTGCTTACTAGAAAAGTCTTTTTGGAAAAAAAGCTTTCAGTTTTATTGCCTCCAGATATGCAGGATATAGAATGAGACAGGAAAAAAGTAATGTCTGTGGTTGAGTGAGTGCTGAGGCCAGAGAATATGAGGGTTTTGACATTGTGAAGACCGACATTTTGCACACATTTGGTTCTGTGGGGGTTAGTGCCCAGGCAGGCCTTTGTGGCTGTGCTGTATCGGGCTGGCTGGGGGAGTTGGCGATGATCTGCCATGGTTTAGGGCAATCAGTCCTTATGTGTACCAGTGGGGCCAAAGCCATTATAAACAAGGTTGTCTCACAGGATTGGGCGGAATGAGGCAGTAGATATATTGGCCACACAATCTTTGAAACAGCATACTCTTTTAACACTGCACCATGTTTGCCTTTTACGTCAGCAAGAAACAGTGGGAGTCCAGCCATTTTACACTGACAGTTTTCACCTCTTTTCAGTGCAGGGCCTCTTAACTCCCCTTCCTGGTGGCTCAAACCATAGTGTGCTTGCCTCGTAAACATGTAAGTGCAGGGTTGAGCCCTGGGTAGGACGGTGGTCCTTTAGCTCTTCCTTCCTTTTGGGCCCTGATCTGAAAGGACCCTGTTACAGAAGGACTCTGTCCTGCCCTATGGGACAACCACACTTACAAGGGCTTTGGCCCAGCTGGTACACATAAGCATTGATTGCCCTAAACCAGAAAGAGACCCCCCCCCCCCCCCCCGCATTGATTCTGATGCTGTCGTCGCACAGAAACACTGCAGCTGTCTCTTACTTATCCTTCTCTTTCAGTTTCAGTTTCCTCTTCAGCATCCCCCTCACATATTCAGTCACCACCTCTATATGAAGCTTACTCAACAGCTCCTACTGTATGCACACACATGCTGCTTTTAGAACTATGTGCACACACACTGTAAATCTTTTACCATTATTAGTGTGGCTGCTGTAATCTGATAGCAATTAAAAGGTACTCTGAAATTCTCAGTTTATGCAGAACTAGTCATGCTTATGCCAGACAGGCATAAGGTCTGTGGAATGTTGATGAATGTAGATGAAAACATCTGATCTTCCAGAGTCATGAGGAGTTACAAAAACCAGGCTTGGGTCCATAGTTTACAGTAAAGCTCCAATGCTCCTGTGTATATATGATAAAATAAGGTGTCTCACACACACAGGCACACACAAACACACACACACACATTTTAAAAGGTTTGCTGACACCTGCTCTTCCACTCTTTCAACTAAACTGCATCATTTTCTACTCATCTGTAAAAGTTTTACACTAGATGTTGGAACATCACTGAGAGAGTTTGACTGCACTCAGTTACAAGAGTATTAGGGATTGTATTAGAGTATTAGTTTTTAGAGCATTCATTTTTTTCAATGTCAATGTGTCTCTTTATAGTTTTGTGTGTTTGTCACTGCCAGGGTCAGTTTTCTGTTGTAATTCTGTTTAGTTATACCCTGTCCTGTTCTGTTCTGTTCTGTTAAGTGTGAACATGATCCTGTTATATTTTTGTAGTTTGTTTCCCTACCACCCATCGTTACAGAAGAACTGACCCAATATAGAATCTCTCAGGTAGGTAGTATTATGAGCTAGGCGTTGAAATGGTTAGCGACTGGCAACACTGAGGAGGGGAGCTAGCTGAGGGGTGCAAAATCCTTCACAAGCTCAAAATGGACAGCTTGAGGGAGGAGAAGCTGGAGGAGCCAACGGAACTGGTGGGGAACATTTTGAAACATGCATGAGAGATTTTTAGGGTGGGGTTGGGTGGTTGGGGTGAGGGGCTAATGGGCTCTGAACTAGCTCGGGGAGGCAGTTGGGGAAAGAAGCCCACAGTCTTTTTGGGGGTGACACTGGTGGGGTGCGGCCTCACAGACTCTGAGGGACCCCTCCAGAGGGAGAAAGATTATGGGGGGCACATACAGGCTCAGAGCTGGCCTGGATGAGCAGCTCAGAAGATAAGCCTAGTCTCTCTTCTACTAAATACTGAGCAAAGGGTCTGAATACTTAGGGCCATGTGATATATCAGTTTTTCTTTTTTAATAAATCTGCAAAAAATTTCAAAAATTATTTTTTTGTCTGTCAATAAGGGGTGCTGTGTGTACATTAATTAGTAGTACCTCATCTTATCTACCTCACTTCAATACTTGAAAAGTAAGTATATAATAAGTATAAGTATATATAATTTCTTCTTGCTGCTGATGCCTGAGAGCTACCAAACAAATTTTCTTGTATTCTGATAAAATGACAATAAAAATCACTTATCTTATCTTATCCTAAAACAATACAGTCTGTGTAATATAGATTACATAGCTATGGTGTAATGGGCATTACATAGTTAGTGTATTTTACATGCAGTGTACAGTGAACACTATAACATGCAATATACATGCTGCATGCAATTAAACTTGTATAATATTATAACTTTCTCGCTACTGTAACAATGCAACTTTCCCCATGCAGGACTTTTAGGGTATTTGTAAAAGATTATAAGTAGTAAATAGATATGAAAGTGGCTATTTGTCATTGTGAACACACATATGTGTGAAATGTGACTTCTGCATTTAACCCATCACATGTGCACACATGGAGCAGCTATCAACTGCACCCAGGGAGTAGTGTAGTGGGACAATACCTTGCTCAAGGGTACCTCAATGGTGCCTGGGCAGGGACTTGAACCTGCAACCTTCAGGTCTCAAGGGCAGTGTCCTAACCACTAGGCCAACACTGCTATATTAATATACCTTGCTATATCATATTAAAGAATATATATTTATATATGTTACATATCTTATTAAAGAGAAGCACAATAACAGTTGAAACACTTAAATCCAATCTGGTAGCACTGGATGGTTAAACATACATTATGCATATATTCAAAAGTATCCAGGCACCCAGTCCAGTTAGTAAATTCAGCTACTTTAGTTTTAAGTATTTAAATAGTGCTAAAGTTTTAAAATATACTGTTCACTTTCCAGTCCATCATCCATATATGGGAACGTATACCCCTTTAACACATGCACTTGTGAACACAAATGACACACTAAATTGGCTTTACCTAGTACCTAGGGCCAGCCCTCTAATAAAAAGTCACTGTAATGGTAATGGATATTCTATAAACCTTTCACTCTTATTTTGGCCCTGTCCCAAATATTTTGATTGTTTTTCTGGCATCAGTTTATTTATATTTACAAAATACAAATGGTCAGCCAAACCATTAAATGTCAGCTCTATGTAATTTGGTCAATTTGATAAAGGTTCAGGAGAATTTAATCTTTGTTTTTGTTGTACCATTCCCCCTTTTCTCTTTCCTTTCTTTTGTTTGTCTCTCTCTCTCTGTCTCTGCTCACTCTGGTTCTCTGTCTTCAGTTTCATTCTCTTTCTCATTCTTATTTTGTCTCTGTCACAAATCTCACCACAATACCATCTCCAGAGTTCCTTGTTTCAGTGCCTGCCCCAGAGCCTCCTGTACCAGTGTCTACTCTAGGACCCCCTGTTCCAACGTCTAAACTCAGGCTCTTAGAACTGATTTCCTAGACAGCTCCAGAGAACCAGCTCTGGCCCCTGAGGTCCACATTCTAGTGCTAGCATCTGACTCCTTCATTCCAGCTCTGCGTCCTGAGCCCCAGAGCCACCAATGCTGTCCAGCACCACAGAGGGCACAACTGAGGATGAACCAACCAGTGGCCACCACCAAGTGGACATTGTCACAGGCCTCCCAGCCTGCTGGTCCCCTGCACCTGGACTCTCTAGCTACTGACATGGCAGCTGCCCAGAATACTGCCACCTTGTCCACAGGCTTGCTAGGACGTGGCAGGTGCCCTGCATAATGCCCAGGGTGTTGCAACCACCCTACATACTGCTCAGGAAATGGCAGCCATCCTTGTCCTTCTTTCAAGTCGGTTCCAGCTGTGCTTTCCTGTCCCATTTCCCTTCTATTATCTGTCCCATCACATATCCAGCCATCTGTTCTGTCTTAGTTCTGTATACATCTTCCTTTTCTGTGATACTTGATTCTTGTTCTTCCATATGTTGAGCTTGTTTACATATGTTCCTTTGTTATTTGTCTGTTTTCTAAACGTTCTGCTCATACTACTCCTGTTCCTCATTTCACTCATTTGGACATAACAATTATCATAATAACAATAAACAATAGTTGTACCATGTATCATGTATGCACCTTTATGTATTTATAACATGTTAATAATTAAGTTTATGTTAATAAAATGGCTAAAAGATTTAGAGAATCCAGAGTCAGAAACCACTGTTGGATGTGAGTGACAGCACTGCCTAAGAAACCTACTACTGTGACAAATATAGCCACCTGGACTCAGTAGTAGGAAAACCTTTTTTAACTCATTGCTGCCTAAAACATACAACCTGGAACTCTACATACATACATAAAGTCTTTGCAGAAACACCAGCAAGTTCAATGAGCCTGAGCTCATTTCAGATGGACTGAAAGACTGTGATGTCATGTGCTGTCTAGATTACTTCACATTTCAGCAAGTTTTCAGAAAAAAACTAACCTCAAGTTTTCTTAGTTAAAGTAAAGGGGGAAAAGCCAGCATCTGTGATGGTATGGGGGTGCATCACTGTCCACGCATAGGTGAATTGCATGTATGTGAAGGTTTCATATATTAGAGACAGATATATTAGAGATAAATTTATAATTAGCATCCTCAGTTCAAAACTATTAAAAAGTGTTAGTAAAAGGAAAGGTGATGTAACACAATGGTAAACATGCCTCTGTCCTAACATCTGTTTAGTGTGTGTTACAGCCATCAAAGTCAGTACATCTGATGAAAATCTTTTCTTTGTGTTTGTCAGTTAAATAAAGGTTGACATGAAATAAAATTTTTTATTTTACTGCATTTTAAAAATATTCCAACTTTTCTGAAAATGGGGTTTGTACAGAAACGGCTCTCTTAAGAGAGATCCATTACATGTTTCTTTAGGGAACCTTCACTTTGTGGTCATTTTTGATCAATTTTATGATGTAGCAAGTGTCCTGCTAAAGAGAAATTCCACTATAAAACAATGATTAACATGTGAAATGTTTGGTTGAGAATTTGCAATGTAGAGAAACTTATATATACGATTCTCTACAAGTCTGTATAAGTAACTCCGTATTTCTTTTGCAATTATGATGATGGAAACTACTGAACACAACCCAAATATTGCCACTCACTTAAATCTTATTTGAGATATTGTAAAACAATGTTTCCGGCATCAGGTAATATATTTATAAGTGTTTAAGTAATGGTTTCTGTGATGTCGATTAGCTATTTCATGCTTCATATATCATCACCTTTGTGAACAACTGCAACTCTGTAGGTTTCTTGTACAGTAGCATGTTTAGGATTAAATCATTAAGTAAGGCTCATATACTTTTTGCCAGTCAAGCTTCTCCTTATTTGTCATAATTCTTGAGACTTTTTCTCTTTTTTAATGCAGCATGCAGGAGGTTCGAAAACTTGTTCATTCTTCCATGGGTATTTAGGAAGTGCTATAGGAGATCACCTCTGCCGACTTCACATTATTTATTTCTGTCCTTCTGTCTGTCTGTCCATCTATGCAGATCTCTTTGGATTTCTTAGTTGATTTGTGTTTTTTTGAAAGCTCACAAGAGGTGATGAGATCACCTTCATAAATTTTAAATACATTAAAAGGTGTTTTTTGTTTAGGGATTCTGTTTTAGTGTTCATCCCATATATCTTACCAGTTAGAAAAATGTAGTTTTAAAATGAAATCTTTCATTAACACTCAATTTGAAAACATGCCGCTTGTGTGGACACAGGACTTGTAGTGCAATGCTCATTGTAGTGCAAGTCTGAAAGAATTACAGTGTAATCATATTTTATAACTGATTTATTCAATTATTCATTACATATATTGTACACAAGGGTCAAAAGCATATTACAAGTAATGAAAATAGTACATGGCTTGCAACTTTAGAAACATTTAAACATGTGTCTAAAATGCCCTAATATAAGAAATATAATGCCGTGTTTACAAAACAGAGAAAACAATTAGGATTTACAGATACTAGATTGTCCTAAGCTACAGCAGAATGCATGCATTCCATATAGTGAATGTGTAAATGCTATTTGTGAGGTTTTTTCTTTCTTTTCTTAAATATAGAATGTAAACATCAAGTTTGATGCCTACATACATGGGAAATTTTAGTTTTAATGACTTATTGCATTAGTCATTTAAGATTTGTGTTGCAGAAAGTTGCAAAGCTTAAATGAATATATAATCTTTCAAGCATTATGTGTACTTTTATTTTAGCTTCTGAACCTGTTCCATTATATTTATTTCAGACATAATCCCTTATGTCTGAACTACATAGAAAATGGCTAATGACATTTTGAAATGTATCTGTTTTCAAGAACATTCTCAATTCACTTTAACTGGGACTTGAACCTGCAACCTTCTAGTCTCAAAAGCTTTGTCCTAACCACTAGGTCACCACTACCCACAGGAAAAGTGACTGCATTTTAACTTTTTAAGCAAGCAGATCCTTTTTTGGACATTTTTATGCATGCTGTTACACTCATGTCACCACCATAGTTAACATATTTTAACCATTCTGTAGCGCAGCTGTAACAGTAATTATGCTCAAATTAGGATGCATACGTACTGGACTGAACCTATAACTTATGTTTGGTCTAATAGCTGATTTTTTTGGTATTGACTGCTCCACACTTTCAGCTTGACAACAGCTCTTCACAACACAATGTAACTGATTACCTTGTACTCATAACAGATAATTATAGGAGCATTCTTTTAACAGGCACGTTGCAGAAGAAAGACAGAGGAGCCTCAGAGGTCGGTGAATTCCTGTTCTCAGTAAGGCTGTCTTTAATGTTGCGCACATCCACACTGGAGAGATTAGTCTTCAGATGCAGGAGTGCAAGTACATGGCGTTCACTGGAAAAAGAAACAATGCATATGTGACTCAAATGTGGCAGGACTGCTGTCAATAAGTAATGGCATACTGAAACAGTGACTACATAGGAAGCAAACATTGCCTGAAATGCATCCCTGCTGTTGATAAAATGTATTTAAAAATTAAACCTTGAAATACCAAACTTAAGCTTTAAATACCAAATATTACTACCATCATATTAGTTTTATTACATATCACTTCATGGAACAAAATAAATGTTGCAGGAAAAAAAAACCTCTTATAGTGCAGTATAGTTCTTTATTGGGGGCTCCTGTGGCCTAATGGTAAGAGAAGTGGGTTTGTGACCCACCTCAATTCCCAGAACCAACAGTAGGCAAAAGCACTCCTGAGCAAGAAACCCTGCTCCCCAGGCACCACAACACTGACTGCCTACTAGCCTGGGCATGCATGCTCACTTTCTTGGATGGGCAAAATACAGAGACTAAACTATATGTTGTACAACCCCAAATTAGAAAAAGTTGGGATGGTATGGAAAACGCAAATAAAAAAAGACAGTAGTGATTTCTCAATTTTCTTTGACTATATGAATATTCAATATGAATATGTTTTGTCAGGTCAACTTCTTTTCATATGTAAATATAAATCCTTTCCTGTCATTTAGACCTGCAACACATTCCATAAAAAGCTGGGACAGGAGCAATTTAGGGCTAGTAATGAGGTAAATTGGTTAAATAATGATGTGATTTAAAACAGGGGATATCAGCAGGTGATTGTAATTATAATTTGGTACAAAAGCAGCATCCAAGAAAGGTCTAGTCCTTTAGGAGCAAAGATGGGCTGAGGATCGCCAGTTTGCCAACAAATACATGAGAA
>JBBPDA010139646.1:0-21524 GCA_037974385.1 Arnoldichthys spilopterus
ATATATATATATATATATATATACACATACATACACACACACAGAGAGAGAGAGAGAGAGAGAGAGAGAGAGATAGATAGATAGATAGATAGATAGATAGATATGGTATATAGATATATTAGAAATATTTAGTATATGTCCATAGAACATATATAGTGTAAGTAACTTTGAAATGCATGATAAAAATCTTATTTGGACATTATAAGTACTGCTAATTAAGTCGTACAGAAGCACTTTTGATTATGAAATAGAGTGCATTACAGAATAATTAAAAGAATGTACTCATTTTGTAGATTTATCAAAGGCTTTTAATACAGTTCACCACAATTCATTTATGTGTAGATTTGCTGTAATTACCACATGCCAACAGTCATGTCCTTGACTGAAACAAGTATGCTGATGAAACCTATCTATAGTTTTTTTTTTATTTTATGTGACGTTCCCCAAGGATCTACTCTTACCCCTGTGCTGTTAACATTATTGAAGTCTGCAAATTATTTGAATAGCAGAGTGAGTTTCTATGCTAACAACACAAAGTTGTATTCCCATGGGTTCTAACTGACTTTTCTCCCAGGTCATCATACTGGATATAAATGATAAAGATCAGTCATGTTATTGTACTACATGTGAAATTGCCTATCTGGATCCTGAATGGAACCATTTAAAGTTTGACCTTGTACAAATATTTGAGTTAGTGAACAGTGAAGCAGCACTTCATAATATTTACAGATAAGCTTACCATTAAACTAAACTGAAAACCATTAAACTGTTTAGTATGGAAGTAAGTCATGTACAATGTGGTGTTATGCAGAGATGTGTAGTTGCTTGATCTATTAGTTTAGTTGCAATTTCAAACCCATGTTCCAGAAAAAAATTGTAAACATTTGAGAAAATAAGAATCTATAATTTGCTGTTTAGCAGAATCTATAATTTGCTGTTCAGCAGTCAATGGTCACATTTTCTGATTTAGCTCTTCATTCACAATTTCAGTAGGGGACATGGACTGTTAGGTCAGTCAAGCACATGCATGCTGGTTCTTTGAAGCCATGCTATTATAGGGCATGCAGAATGAAGCCTGGCATTGTCTTGCTGAAATAACCATGGATTTCCCTAGAAAACACATTGCCTTGATGGCAGCATATGTCTTTCTAAAATCCTTGTAAACTGTACCTTCACCTTGTACCTTTATGCTGTGGGTACTGATGCACTCCACACCCTAACAGATGTTGTCACTGACACTTATCTATAATACTTGATACTTTTCTATTATAACAGTCTTTAGCACAGAGAACTTGACATCCCTTAATCCCCAAAACAAGCTGAAATATGCACTCATTTGACCAGAATACATGTTTCCAATGTTTTTCAGTTAATCTAAAATAAGCTCAGGCACACAGAAATCAATGTAGCTTTTAGCATAGAATACATGTATGGCTTTCACTTTGCATAATAGAGTTTCCAGGTTTCATTTCTTGAGGCAATGACAGGCTGTGTTGAATGACAACAATTTATCACAGCACCCAGACAGATTCTCATGTAATACCTTCTGAGGGCTTTAAGGTCAGACATATTCATTCAACATTGCATACTGTAGATAGCAAAAGACTTTTAGCAAAGAATATCCTTGCAATCATGCATGTTTTTTATGAACCAATTATGATATTTGGCACAAACTGGTAAACCATGAACCCTCTTTACTTTCAAAGACTGAACCTTTGGTGCACGCTCCTTTAATACCCAATTATGATGCCCTCACCTCTTCTCAGTTTAACTGTGTATTGGGCAAAGTTTTAAAATTGTGGTTTTGTAGATATCAGGTTAATGGTATTTTACAAACTTCTCTAAAAATTCTACTGTGCATAATGCGGTCTGGTATTGTTCTTCTGAAATAAGCATGGACATCACAGAAAGAGATGTGGCCTTGATGCCTCTCTAAAATCCTAATATCCACCTCAGAATCAATGGTACCTTCACATATTTGCACCCCCATAACATTAGACACACTGTCTTTTGCACCTTTCACTGATAACAGTCTGGATGATTATTTTAATCTTTGACACAAAGAACTCAATGCCTGTTTTTTCAAGATGAAATGTGGACTCATCTGACCATGTGCTTTTAATGTCCCTGCCATTTACACACTAAGATGTCTCTGAATTCTCAGAATCTTTTCAATATATTATGTACAGTAAATGTTGAAAGACTTTTTCAGAATTCTCTGCAATCTTGCATTGAGAAATGTTCCTAAAAATTTTTAATTCTCATGAATACCATGGCACAGTAGGGTGAGCCTCTATCTATCATTGCTTGCAAATATACACTACTTATATACCCCACCTAGTGAAAAAAAAACATTTCAAACATTCATTAATTATTCTCCTACAATATTCTCACAGATTTAGTTGTGTTCAATTCCACACATAGGACTTTAGGATAGCTAGGACTTTCCCAATCACGTACACCAAGACATGTGCTTTCTTATGTCACTGTATCTCTGCAAACTGCTGCTAATGGAATGTCACTGGACAGCGTAATACACTGCAAGGTGAATGCTAACTGCCAATTCTGTTACATAAGCTCATTACACTGAGTATTGGTGGGAGAGGGGAAAATAGTCAAAAAGTTTATTTTTTATTAGTTTATGACTATGACAATGTATAAGTTGTACAATGTACAATGTTTAGTATAGAAAATAGAAAATCAGACAATGTATTCAAAACTGTTTTATGTTGTTACTTTCTTTGAATTAGCATTTAAAGGCAAACAATTCTAAATCCATAAGTTTCTCTGTAAGGGAACAGGTAGGACCCCCTACAGGTGAATGGGGACTACCGCCAACCAGCGGTCGGCGCTGGTCCCCATCTCCCGAGTACTTACTGGGCTAACTCAATCCAGGTGCTGCTAGTTATACCCCTCATCACCTGGCAATATAGGCAGGGCTGGGACGCAGGGAGAGCGCGGAGGATACTCGTTGTGTGCCATCGACAGACGACGATAGTGGGTTCAGTATTTCAGAGACAGCACCAGTTGGTGTTGTACAGTTACGAGTTACAGTATTTATTGTGCAGCGACAAGTAGTCATTGCCAGCATTTAGCGAAGCACCAAACCCTAGGATACGGTATCAAACATTGCACAAACTGAGCGGAGCGCAGCTCCAGTGAAGGCAGTCATCACAGAGCTCCTTTTGGGACTTTCTCCTACCAAGCACCGGAGCGCTGGTTTTGTGTTTGCTGACATCTTGTGAAAATAAAGACTCTTTTGTTAACCGCACTGGTTTCCTGCTTTACCTCCGATCGTGACATTCTCCACAGTGAATTATTTCACATCTAACCACTCTAAATGAAAATTTGAACAATTGGAGGAATTTCCTGTTAAATGAACTTCATTAAATATCACATTTTCCTGCACAGTGATTTCTATTTTCTGATTTTAACATACTGAGGAAAAATAATCAGTAAATACACAGTACTTGTTTAGAGAGAGATGCAACTGTCAAAGCGCTGACCTTATCATTGGCAGATTTTGAGTTTGTCTCTGATGATGCCACAGCCATCCATGGCTGGTAGTCCAAGATAGCACAATTAGCTTTGCCTGCTGTGGGTGAGTAAGATGACCTTCCCTTTCCTCCGTCACTTGGTACTATTCCGGCCAGCACAGGGGTCTGTTAGCATTAACAGCAGTTTGAGAAGAGGTGGTGTTTTTTTCTTTTATGTGAACCAGAGGAAGCACATGCTAGATTACTCTGATATGTCAATTACTAAATACAAGTAACATGTTAATTAACTTAATTAGTAAGCCCTTTAAGTGAGAAAAAAATGGATGGAGCCAAAAAAATCTGAGGACAAATATTTAAACATCTAAACATTTTTAATGCAAATGAAATGCATTTATCTATAAATAATCATTATAAAAAACATATATTAGTAAAGTCACCATAAACAAAAATTGCAACCTGGTAAAAACATTCTGGCATTAATGTCTATAACATTTAACATATAACACTGACTATCGATTTCATTACAATGGCACCTGCCAGTAGGGTGAGATATATATGTTACACAAACATTGAAGTTGTTACTTCTACCCTTCTCCTCCACAATTTCCCTACTGTTCTCTCCCTCCCATCTCTCCTACACCATTGTGTTCCCCTTTAACTATGATCAAGAGGGGTACAAACATGTACAGTTTCAACAATTTAAAACTAAAATTTTTCAAGACATAATCGAACATAACGTAATCTTTGCCACTGTAACTATAATCTAATTACCAGTGTTTTTTAGTTTAGTAACTCATTTTTGGTAATTTAATTTTGAAATCCCAATTACATTTAATCCAAAACTATCTAACACTGCAGGTGACTGGGTCAGTCTTAAATAGATGGTGTAAGTGAAAACGAAAAAGCAAAAAAAAGATGCTTGGAAATGTTTTTCTTCACAATAGGTGTCCAAACTTTTTGCAAATGTCTGAGATTTCCTAACAGCTCTGTGTGGCTTGAGGCAAGTGTATGATGGTTTAGCTGTGAAGTTTGCATGATGCAAACCTACATTACTTGTGAGTTATATTAGTCTTGTAGCCCCAGTGCAAAACTAAAGAAGGAAACATTGTCTGATCTACAATTTTTACACAAAATGTTTTGTCAGACAATGAGTTTAATGCTGTAAATGCTTTGATTCTGATGCTGTATGTTGTAGCTTTTCTGTATTCAGATGTTTATATGTTATACATATTTGATGTTCAAACTTTGGTTTCTAGCAGAGCCCTATTGCAAATGAGGCCAAGGTCTCATTTGGTTTTTCATATATGAATAAAAGGCCTGAAATGCATCAAACTGAATTTCACCATAAAACAGATGAGAGAGAGAGCAATAACAACATTGCCTTTTTTTCTTCGTTAAGATTATCTAAAAGCTAAAGCTCTTTTGGAAGCTTCACTTGCAAAAAGTGGAGCAAACAACAATCTAGATGTTTACAAATAGAGGCAAACAAGTGTAAAAAAAAAAAGGCAAAAAAGAACCCCCTGCAAGCACACACAAATCAACTCAAGTGCTCTGCGTATATAGACAGGAGTGTGCACATGCATACACATGCATACAGAGAGAGAGAGAGAGAGAGAGAAAGAACGAAAGAGAGCGAGAGAGAGACCGAAGCACAGCTCACTGTACGCTTCCACCATTCACTGTTCTTTAGATGTGACGTCGCCATGGAAACCTCAACTCAGTGACCTCGTTCTTTCAGCTTAGAAATTATGGGCTGCCCTGCCTGATAACAGAGAGACAGGGAGATTGGGGGGGATCAATTTCATTAATCTCTCTTGCCATTGTAACAATTAACCAATCTAATTTAATCTAATACATGCAATTATCTTAAAATATAAATAACATAAAAGTCAACCAGATAAGTCATTTGACCAGGGGTGTTCAAACTTTTGCAACTGTAATTCCAACCAGAATCTCACTAAGTGAAAATAAGCACACAATGTCTGCAAGGCTTGCACTTTAACATAAACCTTTTCTGTCATATTTAGTGCACAATTTCTGTTTATTTACTAAAATGTATATACTGGAAAAAGCTAATAAAAACAGTGCATAGGCTACATTTTAAAAACAAATTATTTTTATATATATAATATTTTATATATATAATAATTTTATTAAAATCTTTTTTAAATATATTAAAATTGGCAAATCAACAGGAATGCATAAAAAAAATGTGCAGAAGTTTGTAAGAGCAGGTACTTATTTTCTCTTAAAACATCAACAACACAAGTTCAGGGGAGCTATAACTTTCGCATAATCTTTCCTTAAGGTTTTTAAAAGCTTTATTTCTTTGGTATGTTTTAAGTCAAATCTGTAAAACTGCCACCAAAATAGAACAGCAGCAAGCTTGGCAAACTGCCCCTTAAAGCAATGGTTCTGCCAAAAATCAAACATACATAGTTTTCCCTTTCTTCAAAATGTAGTCGGTCAGCCAAGACATGCTTAGTATCTGAAGTTTGATTCTTTGCATCTATGCTGGAGCTATAGCACAAAAGGTCTTTTTGCATATAGCACAGAAGGTTTAAATGATGCAAAAGTGAAAAAAAAAATCACTGATAAATGTAACTCAACATTAACATGCACATTAAATGTGACAAAAATAATTGTGTGTCAATGGAGTTGACAAGTGATGATGAGTTAGTGCTAATTTGTGTACAAAATATTGTTTTTTATAATGGTATAATATTATAACAATATTTTAGGAACATTCTTTCTTAAACATGCAAAAATGTGAGGAGCTTCACTAACTGGTTCAGGAGTTGAAACTCTATCATGGATGCTTTCAGACCTACTTTAGGATGGCTGTGGATCAGTTTGAGGGGCTGTTGGAGATCCTATCTCTACATTTAAATTGGCTAAGGAGCAATTTCAGGGAACTGACCGACCTAGAAAAATGACTAGCTGTGTGTTTGAGAACAGTTACTGATATAAAGATATGTACTGATAATCTTACTACTATGGAAAACACACATGGATGAAACAGCAAAGTCTCAAAGTAATTGTTGCAGAGAAGCCGAAGAAACATAAGTAAAGTATATTTTTTTGCCTAAAAAACATGTCATGCTATATAAGTAAAGATCTTAGTACTGCTTACATGTAATATAAGTTATTGTTACCAGGTTAATTGTATGACTAAATCATCACACACTTTCCTCCAGCCATGTTCGGGTATGTAAGATCAAACAGACCTGCTTATGTAGTTTCTAAATATAAGTTTTCAGTTAAAATACACAGAAATATGGACAAAATTCAGGATACAAAATGACTTCTGCTACTGTTTGCAATGTGCCGCAACACTGGTAACGTGACTCTTGGGTTGGAAACGAAAACAACAAAATCTATGGAAGCGAGTGCTGGGCAGAGTGCTGTGAGAATGGGCCACTAGAGCATGCACAAGACAAGAATGCGACTCCTTTGCAACAACAGGAAGCATGCCTCCCGTGCCACAGCCCACAGCATGCGGGAGCCTGCGAGGAACATATGCAGACCTCCCGTGCCACAACCGACCGCATCCGGGAGCCCGCGATGCCAAATGCGAGCCTGGATGCTAACCCGGAACCAAACAGAACCCCCTGCTACTAGGAATCCTAGGGGGCTAGGGAACGAAACCCCAAGACACCATAATTGGAAGCCCAGCTGACAGCCAAAAATGCCAAAAGGCCTGACTGCCAAGGACACAAGAAAGTAGAGAAAGGGAGACCCATGGGATAAACACCCAAGAGCCTTTACCTTATTACCGGTGAGTCCGGTGTGGCCAGCGCAAGCATGCTAGCCACAGCTGTAACCAGAGACAACTCCACACAATCTGGTTAGACAACCATGCTTATAAGGGCTTTGGCCCAGGTGAAACACATAAGCATGACTGGTGTAACCATGGCAACGCATTGCCAAACACCCCTGGCCAGCCTGTCACTGAGTGGTCACAAAGACAGAACTCTCAATTGCCCCCTGCTGGCCCACTAACTCTTACACTGTTTATTTACATTTACATTTATTCATTTGGGCGACACTTTTATCTAAATCGACTTTCGAGACACAGGGAACAATCAAGCATTAGAGTGGCACAGGGCAACACTGAAGGGAGTGCTACAAAGAATCCAGCACATTTTTCTTTGTTGTTAAATACAGGTGCTACAATAAATACAGATGTAAGTGGAACATTACTATCTGGGAGACATTCAGTCAGTTATCAGGTAGCAATAGTTCATACGTGACCGATAGGCTTTTGTGCTGAGGTGGGTGTGGAACAGTTGAGTTTTGAGACACTTCTTGAATGTGGAGAGAGAGAGATGCAAATGTATAGTGTAGTTGAGCAGCTCGTTCCACCATTGAGGAATAATGAAGGAGAAGAGTCTGCAGTGGTGTTTGATCCCACGTGGGGATGGAATCTCCAAGCGATTTATTTATTTATTTAGAATAGAAGAATAGAATAGTACTTTATTGATCCCCTATTGGGGAAATTTACTTTCTACAGCTGCTAAGAAAGACACAGATATACACATCCTTATATATATAAATACACACACATTTACATATTAAAATATACATATTTAAAATAAAACAATATAAAATAAAATAGAATAAAATAAAATCTTACTATATACACACAACATCCAGTCTTAACCAAAGACTGAGGTGTTGTACAACCTGATGGCAGATGGTAGGAAGGACCTCTGGTAGTACTCCTTCTGTGGCAGACACTACCACAGTGTCATAAAAGGTTTTTAACAGAGTCCTGCACACCCCAAAGGACCGCAGTCTTCTCAGCAGGTGCAGACGACTTTGGCCCTTCTTGTACAGAGCGTCTGTATTATGTGACCAGTCCAGCTTGTTGTTAAGATGAACACCCAGGTATATGTAGGACTCCACCACCTCAATGTCCATTTATTTATTTATTTTTAATACTTTTTTTTTATTAAGCACAAAGACATATACAAAACAAGCCAGAGAGTAGAATCATACAAAAACACAACCATGTATCATAACAGGTGACTGTAGTTCTATGACTAGTAACAGACAAGAAGAAAAAAGAATAAAAAAACATCAAAGATATACAAGTGAGGCACAAAACCAAGGCATGACTAATCAAAATATCAAAATAACAAGAAGCCAGTCATAATCTTATCAATTTTCCCCCCAATTTCAACATCCTTTCCACTTACAAAAATTAATATATTTACCCAAAATGATCACAAGATTAACTGTGTCCGCTATGTTTGGAGCTAAATGATCCATATATAGTAAATTATGTCCTTTTCAGTGAAACAGCGAATTTTATACATTTTTAATGATAGCCAATCAGAAATATTAGACCAAAAATGCTTACTAAAGGGACAAAGAAGAAATTAAGTTAAACGGTTTCCACATCTAGAGCACAAAAATTACAGGGACCCAATTCCAATTTAAATCGTTGGTTTAAAAAATCATTAACATTGTAAACTGCTGAGTTTTCCTTGACTTCAGGTGCAATAGGATATGATATATAAAAAGAAAATGCTTGTCTCCTCAAAGAGCTTTCAGACTCCTCATGGAAAAACATAAGACCTCAAACATCCAAAGGTATTCTGTTTAGGAACAATACTTACTAACTTACTGTTGCATTTTATCCATCAGACTAACATCATGGACTTTCTAGAAAAGCAGAAAAGGAGTAGGTCTGACTAAAGAATACTGAATACTGTTTTGTATCATGCAGAGTAAGGGAATAATAATTGTTATGCAAATTTTTGCATAGCCTTTAGATAGATGCGTTTAGATACGCTTGCATCTGCTTCCAACAAACCACAATCATTACATCTTCATACAGAAAGAGTTGGCCACTAGAGTTCAATAAGTCCATAACAAAAATTAAACCTTTGTTAAACCAATTAGCTCTAAAAAAAAAAAAACTTAGAATTAATGGTTATGACCCTGTTATTCCATAAAATAGTATTATAAGGCATAACGTTATGGGTAAATATCATTTTCCCAAACAGCAGGGCTTGTTTGTGGAAATCAGAAAGCTGTGGATAACAGGCCAGATGCCTTAAAAAAACATTGCCTTAGATACCATATACTTGTCTTTCAAAAATAATGTTGTATCATCTGCAAACTGGCTAATTACAAATTCCTTTCCCAACAGTGTAGTTCCTTGAATATCAGAAGAGTTCTTAAGAACTATTGCCATCAATTCAGCAGCTAGAATATATAATAAGGGGCTAATCAGGCATCCCTGATAAATACCTTGTTGAATTAGGAGTCCCTTTGAAGCACCATGGCTTAACAAGATGCAACTATTTATGTTGCTAAAAAACATCTGGATAACTTTACAGAAATTTGTTCCAAAGCCAAGCATTTTTAAGGTTTTATTTAAAAAAATGTTCCAGGGTATCAAAAGCTTTTAAAAAATCTAGGAATAAAATAAAACTATTTCAATGAATCAGTGTATTATAGTCTAGCATATCCAGGATTAATCTAGCATGGTTATGAATATGTCTCTCTTTAATGAAGGCAGATTGTGTTTCAGCAATTAAGTTGGCCTGTCTTCAGTCTATTGGCAAAGAATGTGCTAGAAGCTTATAATCACAGCAAAGGAGAGTAATAGGCCTCCAGTTGTCCAAGTATAATTTATTTAAAGTTTAACATTTATTTATAGTTTAATTTAAACCATCGACAACCACGGTCCTAATTCTAGGCCACAAATCCTTATAAAACTGGCCTGGAGACTTTCCATTTGGCATTTGCAAGATAGCAGTATCCAACTTCGAGATAATTTTTGCTTCAGTTAATTCTTTAAAGTCATAATCTAATTTTGGGACCCAATCCCTTACTAGACCCAGAAAAGCATCAGTATCTTTCTTAGAGCAACTTGAGTTGTTTAAAGTTTCAAAATATGTAGTTACATACTTATCAATCATTTCCTGATCCTTAATTGTTGATGTTATTTACAAATAGTTTACTGATATATTTTTTCCTGTCTATGCTTCTTTAAATAAAAAAAAATAAGACATTTTTTTCTCCATGATAAAATGAACAACCCTTTGGCTTTATCTAGATACAGCTCATCGAATTTAGACTCAGTTTGATGTAGTTCAAGCCTGTCTTCATTATTCAAATCTGTAAAGTTACATAAAGAATTCATTTTGGTTAAAAAATCTAACTGCTGTTTTTCCTAAAAGCAGCTAATCGCTTACCTTCTTGAAGACCAATTTTCCTAACATTGTATTTAAATCATTCCCATTTTTTCATAGGTGATATACCATCAAATTTCACTCTCACTTTGATCTTGAGTGTTCACCCCCTTGATGAAACATATGATCCTGTTACAAAATGTATTATTATACAATAAACTGCTATTAACTTTCCACAGAACTAACCTAGGTTGAGGTGGACTATCATTAGTCAATATAGAAAGCATGATAACACAGTGATCTGTAAGAGGAGAGGGGGAAATGTTACGGATACGGATGTAATGGATAATGAAAAGATTATTTAAAATTAACCAAAAATCTAATCGAAACTTTGAGTCAGCCTTCTAGTATTACTCCATGCATATTGTTTTTTTTTATTATCTGGATTAAGAATGCGCCATATGTCCACAAGATTAAGCATTTGGAGAAATGATTTATTAAAGGGTTAAAGGAATGAAAAGGAATATGTGTAGGAGCTCTATCTTGCCATTCATTAGGGACCAGAGTAAAGTCACTTTTTTTTTTTTTTTTCAAATTTCACAAATCAATTTCAAATTCCCATTACAGTGCCTGCACAGTTAGATTACTCAGTCCGCCATTTTGATATGCGCCCCACCCTTACACTGTATTATGTGAAAAGATAAACTTCAATTTTATACAGAAAATCAAATGAGTTCTCTGGACCCAAGCTCATGCCAGATTGACTAAAAATTGTGTTCAGATAAGTCCACCTCTCAGCTTGTTTTGGAAAAAAAGTGACTTTAAGCTCTCCATGCCAAAGATGAATTGGACCAGTAAAAAGTGACATCCGTCATGGTGAAGGTCCCATTAACTCTGAGGTGTATTTTGTGATATTAGAGAGACATATTCTGCCATCAAGGTAGTATCTTTTCTCAGGATGTCCATTGTTATTAGCAAGACAATGCCAGGGCTCATTCTGTGCGTTATAGACTAGAGTGCATGTGCTTGACTAGCCTGCCAGCAGTCCATATTTGTTGCCTATTGAAAATGGCCAGCACAGATTGTTGAGCAGCTTAAGTATTCAAGTAAGAATAGACAAAAATACTGCTTGCAGAACTGCAACAATCTCCTGTTTCCAAACAATTAAACAGTGTAATTAAAGGGAAGGGTGATGTAACACTGTGGTAAGCACACCAGTGTCCCAACTTTTTCTGAATGTGTTGTAGGCGACAAAATCTAAATTTGTTTGTCTTCGTAAAATACATTTAAGTTGTTCAGAAGTTTGGAAACCTGCGTAATACTGATGTTCTTATTTTTTAATTATATGCAGGTCATGTCAAAACATGACATCACAAGTACCCCATTAAATTTATCACACCAAGCCCATAAAATTAGAATCAGGTGTTCAAGATTCGGGCTATTTATTACAACCTCCTGCAGATAAAAGCTGTCTTACTTAAATCTAGGGTCTTCTGTTCTGCTACTGAAATGTGTAGTGTTAAGGACCTCAAAAAAAAGGTTGTGGATGCCTATGATGCCAGCAAGGGATTTAAAAAGATGTCCAAATTAAATGAAATAAAGCATTCCACTGTAGGAAAAATAATTTACAGGTGGTATAGAATGAGTGCACATTTGTCCAAGATTGCCTGCTACAGCAAATGTTTAATTTGCAAATTCCTTTAAATTGAAAAGAGGACTCAAAGAACTTCAGACTTTCATAATGGGATCAGCAGGTAACTCTTACAACTGCTGGAGTTAAAGTGCATACCTATACAATTAGAAAGAGACTGTACATGCATGGGAGACATGTCAGTTGCTCTCCAAAAATAACAATAGGCCAAAACTTTAGAAATAATTTAGATAGAGTGGTTTGGACACAATAACAGTGCATAGATCAAAGAAAGCTTTTCAGAAGAACAATCCCAGAATGACAGACTGACTGGTTGAAGTCAGGTGTATTTCTCTGACCACCTGACTGGTATGCATTTTGAAGGCTAAAACAGTTCACAACCACCCCTGGGGCAGGAAGATAGATGATCAGGAAGTCCACCACCTGGTAATTAAAATCTCCATTAAAAGTAAAAGTTAAATGCTTTTCATATATATTAAGTGAACTGCGGCCCACAGTCTGACACTATATACTATGGAATACCAAAACAGCATATTACAAATGGTGGGCAGTGGCCTAGTTGTTAGGAACTTGTCCTTGTGAACTGAAGGAACCGTGCCTCTACACTGCTCCCCGAGCGCTATTGATAGCTGCCCACTGTGCCATGTGTGTATGTATGATGAGTTAAATGCAGAGGTCACATTTTGTTATGTTGCTTGAGTGTGTGTGATGGTGTTACCGTCTGAAAAAGAAAGGACTGTGAGAAAGTTGATGCATATCGGAGACCAATGATGCTGTAAAACTGAAAAGAGTTGAAACGATAGTTCAGACACCTGCAGGCATGGCACTGGCAGAATAAGATTTTACATATGCCTCTATATCCAGAGACCAAGTATACCACCAATATTTCTTAGTTATGTAGTGTGTAGGTGATGCCGGGCTGTCTTGCTGTGGAATTAGTGTGAGCTCATTTTTTAGCTTGTCTCTTTATTGAGGTAGGAATTTTACATTCATTCTCTGTGGCTTGTCTGATATCCTTTCAATGCCTCAAACTATTACAGCTGAGATATAGCTAAGAGGTGAGATTCTTATTATTTCTGGGATCAGATTCAACAACATGTGCATGGGATAATGCATCAGCTTTCACCCTTTTTGTGTCTGGGCAATATACAATATGATATGGAAGTAGAAGTGTCTAAAGAACAGTTGACAATTGGCTTGGGGAGGATTCAGTCTCTTTTGGCTGTAAGCAGATATTTCAGATTGAACATGGAAACATGGAAAGGTAAGAGTTTGACAGCCAATAGCTCTTTGTCCACCATTCTGGTTAGATGGATTGGGATTCCTGAAAAATTATACAACAATGCATTCTAGATGGATTGTTAAGAGATTGTGACAAAATAGCTCCCACTCAGAGGCATTCACCTCCACCACAAACTGCATTGTGGAGTCAGAATGTTTGAGGAGCAGAGCACAGGGGAATCTTTGGACACTGCAGGCTGCTTCATTTTCAGTTTCTGTGATCCATGCTTCACACTGAGGAAAGAGGTAAGCAGATCTACAACAGAGATGAAACCATGAATAAATTACCTATACAAATTTGTAACCCAGGAACGTCTGTAAATCTCACACAGCGGTGGGTTCTGGTCAATCACAAACAGTTTGCAATCTTCACCCCCTTGGCACCGATAATGTACCCCAAAAACATGACAACAGTTTTGAGTCCCATTGGGTTTAAGAGGAAGTAGATACCAATACTTAAGGGAATTCAGTTCTCTGTAATCTATGCATGATCTTACACCCTCGTCGTCATTTTGTTTTTGAGTGGAGGTGGGTGGTGAGGAAGGACGAATAAAGCCATTTTTCAAGGCCTCTAAAATATATTAATTCATGGCATTTGTTTCTGCAAGTGAGAGTGGGAGGAACAGTGGACTTTTTTCTTATTAAATATTTTTATCAAATCTTTATACTTGATGAAAATACCTGGAGCGTTACTGACTTGGACACTCCATAATACTGGCTGCACAAGGTAACTGTAAACAATGTTAACAATTAGACAATGAGGCAAGACAGGGCTGTGCCTTACAGCTGAATGGGGAGGTTTAAGAAGTGAGCGAACCCCTTGTCCTGGCTGCAGCCAAATTGATCTGTGAACACAGAAGAGGGTGTTGGACATTAAAATGGCATATAGATTATAAGAGGTTTTACAAAGGCCAGTGAAGAATTCATACCTACCCATGTTTTTTTTTCTTCACTGACACGAGAGTAGTTTACTAGGGCACCTTGCAATGAACTGTCCAGTTTCACCTTAGTAATGACAGTTTCAGCTGCTGGCATCCCTGTTTTTCCATGGAAGAGAGACAAGATGAGGTGACCTTCTGAAGTTTGTTCCTTCTCTCTCAAAGATTATCCAGCTGAGTTGCCAGACTAATAAGGACATCTCAACTTGGACCTCTTTTTGCAGTCCTTTATGGAAAATGGTTTCCAGAAGGGTACCATCACACTTATCCGGCATTGCTATAGAGCATTTAGGAAGTTGGGTAGCCATAGCTGCGTTATTAGCTGGTACCACTAGAGGGTTAGGTTCTGCTGCTGCAGGGGGTAAATGTGTTCTTTTGAAATTAGTTCCTTCACTTACATTTGCATGTCCACTAGTTCCTGGTGTGTTGAGTGAGTGTGCAACCCTGCTCCATAAAGCCTTCGGTACATTCTTAAATCTGGGTTTGGAATCCTTTTTCCCTCATACCGAATCCATGACCAGTCAAAGTCTTCTGTCACATCTTTAAGTGAAGTACTGGACAAAGGCATACTTAAAAGTGAACGTTTAAACATTTATCAACATTTAAAAGTTCATTACATTTTTTTAAACAATCCAAAAGTTAGCAAGTGGAGTTGAAAAAAAAAGTAACCAGGAATAAGACAGGCAATAAAAAAACAAAGGAACCAAACAGCCAGACATGGAAATGAAAAAGACTTAGGATTTGGTAATGATTACATTAAAGACTTTACAAAGAACTGAGTTCAAACCCAGCTTTTAATGAAGTCGGGTGTCTCTCTCTGGCCACCTGAAAGGTGGGCGTGGTGGAAACTGAAGTGGTTAAGAAATGTGGTGAGGCCAATCTGTGTTTCACCAGAGGGTGTGTGGTTGTTGGCGTTACAGCAAAAATAATCAACACGGGTGTACTTTTTTTTAACATGACTTTGTTAACGTTGCAAAAATTTGTAAATTCTGCTAACTGTAATTCTTTAACTGACAAAAGTATAAAGAATTCATATTTTTTGGCTGAGAAATTGATTGTATTTTGTAAATAAAAAAATAGATGCCTGCAACTCACTCAGAAGTTGGGACAGTGATTCTACTCATTATTTATTAACCAGGTTTAGTATTAAAGAAGAGAAAGTGGGCTGGACTCCCAACTGTCATTGTATGACACCATCTCTTTCTCAGATTAAATTGTAGACTAATATAAATATTACTATAAATATTATGTCTAAGTTGTAAGGCTCCACATTAGTAGCCTTACCATTAAATTAAACTTTTTACTCACATCCAGTCTTTCCATCTTGCCATCTCCTGTCCATGCTTGTAGATGATCCATATCTTTCAACAGTGTGAACACACCTTGGCCCTAAAAGGTGCTGGAGCCCATACATAGCCACTGCCCACAATGGAAGTTGACGACAGTGATTTTTACATGTGATTTCAAACTGAAATCAAGTCGGAGTCAGCTTTGACTAGATTTTTTCTCAGTTCGGATTTCCAGTCTCAGTTTATACAGTCAGTTTGTTTTTTTCTGACATCCTCCCACCCCACCCTTGGTGCACCAGGCTTGTGCTTAGACAAGTTAGGGGGCTCACATAGAAAAAACAGACTGACTGTGACTAACATTTTTACCAGGCACATTTATGTGGAATTACATGGGGTTTCCAACAATGTGGCAATGCATGCATCCATAAACAGTAACACGTGATTGTTTGATTAAACTTGTTGAATCTCAGCCAACCCATAAGCTCTAGTTCTCCAGCATCATACTTCTCTGCTGTTGAAAATGCATCCATACATAGTGTATTCATTCACTATGGATTTGGTCACTTGGCATGTGGATTATGTGGCAATGTGGACTCTTTCTAATAACTGGATTTAAGAGACAAATCCAGTTTATCCTGCTGTGGCTACATATGCATGGTTTCATTATTAACTGATCTTTCTGCCTTTACATTTAAGTCATCTGACCCACAAGCATCATTTTAGCATCACAGTGGCAAATACCAATCCAGTGCCCATGGTTGATAGCAACTGATATGTGCATGTGCAGTGAAGTGTGAAGGAAAAAGCACCACAAGAATTTCAACCTAACCATTATTAGTCACATGCCCACATATATATGCCCTAATCTAGATCATATGAAAGTAGCTCCAATCTGGTTGAAAAGATCAAGTTATTGTGTGAATGCAGCTTAGCACACTTGATTTTACTAACCAGCCAATAATCAAACCTTGTGTATCCAGGTTCCCAGGTTACCACAGCCTATTAGTCAGAATCAGCTGATCAGCATTATTACCAGTTCTAAATTAGTATTTACTAATATAATTTACTACAAAGTAGCTGTGGCAGTCTATTAATGATTATTTGATACCTTGATTTGGCATTTCTGTTACAAAGAACTACTGCAACACTGGGAGGGGCTGCTCTGGTATTTTAAAAACAGATTCTTTTCATGTATTCACCGAACGTGAACTGCTTTCCATGCTATGATCTAAGATGCTGCGAAACAAGCAGTAGTGAAATTTGAAGATTTCATCCATTTCTCAAAACTACCTTTGCTCTGCCACAGCCACATATTTTTCAGCAAATACAGTGTGCTTGTTTTGGAACATCTTTTAGCATTACTTTTTTTTGGCTAATTTCTCACCAGAAATCAAACATTTCTGTAAGCCAGTAGTTGAAAGCAAACAGCTCTGTCCACATGCTATAAAATTCTCTTTTCATTTCAGAATTTTCTTTTTCATGGATTTTTTAATCGATAGCTAGCTAAGGGAAAAAAAGGCAAATTCTGATTTTTTAGATTTTTTTTGTCAAATGTGCTTATTAAAAAAAAAAAAAAAAACTCATTGTGTGGGCTACTGACTATTAGCTAGTCCTCAATATAAAATGTTTTTTTTTGCTCTTTTATAAATCAGTGCTCTAACAAAAGTTAAAAAAGACTATCAACTACTTAGCAAAATAAGTATTTCTTGATACAGGTGTAGAACCAGCATTCAAATAAGCTTAAGTGCACTGTAGTGCATTATTTACATCATAAAACTGGACAAAAAATACAATAAATTGCACATTTGGGGCGAAATGCGCAGATTCTGATCATTTATCTGTAAGTAAAAGCAACACCATGGTGTGCCAAAATGGGTTCTTTCCAGTCACCAGTACTGTGAAGATCAGTGTCTTTTCTTATATAACCCTCCAAATTCAATGCATGATGGCCTTGCACATTGCAAGTGTATTTAATGAAGAATACTCAAGTCTGTGCTGTGGCTCACAAGGACTAGAATCTGGCATATGTGTTTACACAATAACAACCAGAGGCAATATGCTAACACTTACAGTTGACACATTGTGGAGGTGACCCTGAACCAATAGGACATTATTACCCTCTAGTGGTCAAAGGTAGAGAGTACAAATTTCAAGAGGTAGGCTTACGGTTAAGGACAACATGCATAAAAAAAACTGAAATATTCACATGGATTACTAGATAGAAGAATAAACATTTTGTTTTAATCAATTAGTCAGTATTTCAATTAACAAACCATGTCACTTTTACATATGCTTACAAATGAAGCATGGTAACTGACTGCGGCATAACAGGACCCCACCAACATGAATAAATGGTTATTAATACCAATAACTATATTTTAGAGATAAATACTGCTAAAAACAGCCAATATTTGATAAAATATGGTAAAAAAGGAAAAACACCTAGAGTCTTCCAAGAGTTAAATAGTGCTTTACTATGATTGTCAGTTAATATACATCGTCTTTTTTTAGGATTCCTAAGCTCAAACACATAGCACTAGCTAAAGCTAAATAAAAACATTGTGCACCAGATTACAATAAGCCTACCCTTATAAAGGGTTTATGAATGGTTCAGAATTACCTTATTAAATGGTAAATAATTAGTTTTTAAACACCTAAATTCATAAGAACAGTGACCTGATGAAGCTGACATGTGTAATGCTGACTGATATAGAAGACAAACTAAGATAGAAAACTAAGTAAGCCCCAAACTCTGAGCATTAACAGTATAGATGAATGTAGCTCACAATTTGGCAAAAGGTAGGTCACTGTTGCCCTGTTGAACTACACATCAAATCACCTCAAATCATTTATAAACCCTTTAAAAGTATTATTACTGTTAAGTGTTACCAAATACTGTATCATGGATAGAGAGCTTTCCCTACCCATGCTACAATATTTATCAGTTTTGATGTTTCTATGAATTAGCTCCTATTTGTCATATTTTTTTAATATTAATGTTTTATATCATTACGTTTTCTCAGACTAATAGTTGGGTCTGGGTGCATTTAGCCCATTTTTTGTTATCAGAACACTGAACAGGTCAGGTGGTGAACGGGTGGTGACTGTCAGTTTAGTAGTTGCTGTAAAGCTGTAAAAAGGCATCTAAGCCTGAAGGAATTCATTTCCCACAGAGGCATCTGTTCTTTAAAAAATAAACAAGTAAATGAGTCACCAAACACTGAGGCATTATTGCATCAGCAGTATTGTCAGTAATAGCCATAAATCCATGGGAATTCAATATCGGCCCATTCTTACGGTCACTCACTCACTCACTCACTCACTCACTCACACACTTAAACCGCTGTTGCCTCTGTCTTGCCATCTGTGGTGATTAGCTGCACCAGACTACCTGATGCTGGTCTCTCCTCTCCCATCGCCCACTTGTAGAACAATCTAGAAGACAGAGCACAATGATTTATGAACAAAGCAGCAACAAGTATATAGTAACCAAAGGTTATTTCACTATTTTTTCAAAGGCATGTCATTCTTAAAGGTCTAAAAAACTACACTATTTTTCAAACAGCCAAGACATGACTGAGACCCAAACTGCTTCTTCAGTTTAGCTATAAATTTGCTGTTGCTAACACCAGAAGGCCATCGTTACAAAAATCCTACATTCATTATGCTCATTTTCATTGTTCATAGTAAATCATGCCGTGCCCTTAACCACACACACACACACAAGTCTGTGCTCCCTTAATGAGGAGTTTAGTGGGGTTTTAGAATATTGAGAGTAAATTTGGTTATGCATTTTTACAGAAATTACTCCATACATGTCTTGGCTCCTTAACAATATGTGGGGTACTTTTAGAATTCGTTTTTTTTTGCAGAACAATTTCTCCAAGTACTAAATTGGCTTTATTCTAAAATCAATCAAATGGCACCAACATTATGTTGAATGATGTTGTTAGAAGGTACATAATGGCATTCTGTATTGCTGCACTGGATATCACTGATCCAAAAGATGAATATTTTAGTGATGCTCAACAAGCTTAGAGAACAATAACTCAGTAACATCAGCTAACAGACTCCTTGCATTGTGCTGAGTGAATGAGGTAAAGGAAAGGCCATCATCAACGACACTTTCAAAATTCTTCCCTCCTTTAAGAAGCTTAGTTTTATCCTACTGTAAAAAGTGTCTGTTGTTTTGAAACAGATGAAGTAACAGCACACAAAGGCTGATATTTTTTGGAAGAGTTTGCTGACATTATAAATTTACAAAACATACATACAATCTACAACACCACAGACCGACCAATAAACCATACTTACTCAGCAATGTAATCCAGCGGTGTCCAGGAACTGACATCAGCATCTGGCATAAACGTTCTATTCATTGGCGTGTCCAAAGTAACTCTGTTGGAAGTAAAGTTGTGGTATGTACCAGATTGTTAGTTAAATTATAATTTGTAAGTAGTTCATCAGCTACACTTACTGTTTAGACAACAGCAATTTTATCAAAAATACCCATCAAACACAGTGCAGGTAAAAATAATTGCCCTCTCCTGTTTTGATCTATTTTTGCACAGTTTTAGATCTTCCAATTAAACTGAACATGCAACCTTAAAAGAGTGCACCAAATACAATTTAAATGATTTAATTTAAAAAATAAATAGTAAAAATATATTCAAAAGCCCTGTGTGAAAAATTTGTCAATTAACCAAATTTAGTTGATAACTGGGATCAATTATACCAAACACATCCAGGCTCAATTACAGCCAGGCCTTAAAGATATAAAAAAGAACTTAAAGAGAACCTTTCCAGCAATGTAAAGTAGCACACTATGAAAAATGAAAAAATGAGAAATCCAGTTTTTGAAATATATTGGCTTGAAAAGGGTCACAAAGCCAATTTTAAAGTTCAGGGACTTCAGTGAACCACAGTCAAAATGATCTCAAATGGAGAAAACCTGGAACAGTGTTGAATCTTCCCAGAGGCCAAAATTCTTCCAAGATCGCTGCAAAAATGCAACCGAGAAGTTTAAGGAACTGTAGACCTAAAGTGTACCTATATGGCCGGTTTAGATAAAGTATTTATACATTGCAAGGCAGGCAGGCATTAAAAATGGTAACTCCACTGCATGGTATACAAGGATTTCACAACACAACCTAGTGAAGTGAATCTTACTGTTGGTTTGCAAATTATTATACAAAACTACTTAGTACAATACAAAAAAAAGCACAGCGACTTTGTGACTGTGTGAGAATTGCCTTAGCTGAAAATTTAATCTAGTGGATGTAATAATGCACTAGACTGACAGAATTTTGTTTTCAGTTCATATCAGATATCCCAAGTTTCCAGGAAGATCCGGGAATCTCCCACATATTGATAGCAGCTCCCTGATGCCCACAATTTGAATAAAATATCCCAGAAAGTAGAGCAAGCAAACAAGAGCATGCACGTGAGACAGTAGGGAGCAAGAGAGAGAGCGAGCCAGGGGGAGGGGGGAGAAGGAGAGAGAGAGCACCAGGGGGAGAAGGACAGAGGGACAGGGAGAGAGAGAGAGGGGGGGGGGGATGGACAGAGAGAGAGAGAGCCAGGGGGAGGGGGGAGATGGAGAGAGAGAGGGGGGGGGATGGACAGAGAGAGAGAGAGAGAGAGAGAGAGAGAGAGAGAGAGAGAGAGAGAGAGAGAGAGAGCAAGAACCAGGGAGAGGGGGAGAAGGACAGAGAGAGAGA
>JBBPDA010139672.1:0-21523 GCA_037974385.1 Arnoldichthys spilopterus
CTCTGAGGCCTCGTGAATCTGCCTGCTTCCTCTGCTCTCTGTGTCTTTGGGACGTCCTAAATCTTTTGAAGGACACTATTTTCAGATAAGACATCTCTCTCTCTCTCTCTCTCTCTCTGTTAAATAAAACTTTTAAAATTACTTTACCGTGTAATTCTGACCTTTCCTTGAAGACACGTCGACACTCGCCAACATCACCCTCACAGCTCTTGGTTGATGTTTATGAAATGACATGACATAAAGGTTTAGGACACGATGTGACCTACTGTGAGCTTTACAAAATGCATCAATGCAACAGGCAGCTATCTCAGACAACACCAGGGCTGGTATTTACAAAGAAGTAGTAAATTAGAGGCATGAAGAAGTCCTAAAATTGTAGCTCCAACAGAAATGTTTAGAAACAAATGCGGACACTTAGCTAGTCTTGGCTGATTGACTACACGTAGGGTAAGTGAAACACTGAATACATTAGATTTTTTGCAAGATTCAGTCACAGTGTCCATTATTTAATGGCATAATTAAACATATATACAATTCAGTCACCAGAATTTTGCATAATTGATTTTTTGTGGGGTTTTTTTTTAAATATATTTTTATATACTTAACATTTACACTGTTTCTGCATTTTTCTTTCATTTTTACCTTTAGCACAGGAGTCCAAACTGTTACGCAAATTATGGACTATAAGCTGCTTATTGTATTTTATCTTCTCTGTGGACCATTAACAGCATCAGGTTTGTTTCTTTTGAAGAATTCTTTTTTAATTTTTGTTACACCATTCATTATTTAGTGTTTTAAAGCAATGTTTTCACCAGTATAAAAAGCCTAACTGTGGAAACAATGTGGTTCTGTGGTTTTCATCTGTGTGGTACAACAGTAACATGTCAAATGTTCCATTCTAGAGAAACTTCCACTCCGAGTGGTGGTGATAGGAACCAAACATCTGAAGAGTTGGATGCCTCAAACAAAGTTATTACATGCAATGGTTATGATTAATATTGATAGAGTTTTGTCATAATCAGATACTGAATTTTTGGGGGTTTTTTTGTTTTCTAAAAGAAAAGAACTTATCACACCTGCAATTGGGATAAATGTTTAGTGCATGACTTCTATTTTTGTTCTTTTTGTTTGTTTAACATATGTAAAAAGTCATTTTTAAATAATTAAAAAAACATAAGATGTGCCATAATCTTTGCATAGATAATGATTTATTGATTATATTAATATATTAATTTTTTCACTATTTTTCACAGAAATTAATGCATTAAAGATTGCATTTTTTGTAGAGGAATATTTATTTTCACTGAGAAAATCAACAAGATGTGTGATTGAACCAAGACCAACCATACTCTTGCATAGGATTGTACATGCAAGAGCAACATAGTACCAAAAGAAAACATTTTATTTGGATTTTTCCCTATTGTAATATTATCAACATAAAAAAATACATACAAACTCAGAAGACACATGTAGATTATTGTTTTAAATAGTAATAAGTATAGTATAAGTATAATCGTTTCATGGACATGACCCCTGGTGCCCCTCACCACCACTGTAAAGAAATCTGAGTCTGAACATCAGACCACTCTGTTTTTTACATCTTTTTTTACCACCTTTTTACATCTCAGTAAAAAAAATGTGAATTACCCTGCTCTGTACTTTTTTTCTCATTTTTTTATTCAGAGTCACCTGTCTCACCCAGAGAGCTTGAGTGTATGTTCTTTGCTTTTGCGAATGTCACATGTCATTGGACGCCTGCTGTGAACGCTCAACCTGATACACACTACACCCTGCAAGTGAACCTGTAAGTGTGTAATCATTGTAGACCAAAATAGGCATCCCCTCACACACACACACTTTTTGGTATGTGTGTAATTTCTCTTTATGTATCATTGTTATATCATTTGATTTTCAAGTATTTAATTCCACATCTGCATTTTAATTGTTAAAAGATACACAATCCCAATCTGTAAATTCTAAGGGCAATTAAAACAAAAATATGTGAAATGTTTATTCGCGTGAACCTTTATTTACCTGACAAAAGTACAAAGAAAAGAAAGAGACTAACATAAGACTTAAGGACTTAAGTTTGTGTTTTAAAAAAGTCCCTAATGTATTTTCATCGCTGATGTTTCCTGGGCATGTTGATAATGGTTTAGCTTATCCCTCAGTAACAGGATGTAGAAAAGTGCAAACCTGGCAGTTTTGTGATGATGTGATCAGAGTGGCAGATGGAGCAGATATATGCCCCACTGTGATACTGCACCATTATATACGCTTTAGAAGGAATCTGCATCTAGCAAAGAGCAAATGAATGTATTTTAGTATATTTTAGTATTTTTCAGTACTTCTGTGATTAAACAATACACTCTATAGTCTCAGCATATGATGCGCTGTTCAAAGAAAATCAAGGCTTTGCATTTTTCTCAATCTTTTTAAACTTCATTTGAAACAACCAGATGCCTTTTAAATTCTGTGAAACTTTCATTAAGAATTATATTTCTGCATAGATATGTCCTAAAACATCTTCAGATTTACATTCAAGTCCTAAAAGTGTTTAAAGAGACCCTAATTAAACAAATGAGATGAAAATATTATACTTTATCATTTATTTATTGAGAAAAATGATCCAATATTTTGCATCTCTGAGTGCCACAAGTGTGTAAACCCCTAGGATTAGCAGTTAAATTAATTTGAAAGTCAAATTAGAGTCAGGTGGTAGATGTTACCCTGGGTAATATCTAGGCAACCAAAGGCCTCTCTCACATTGGCTACTGTTAATATCCATGAACTTGGGCAGTGGTAGACCAGTGCTTAGGGACTTGCCCATGTGACTGAAGGGTCATATGTTCATTTCCTGGCCCAGGTACCACTGAGGTTGCCTTCAGCAACATAACATCCCTCTACACTGCTTCCCAGATGCTGTTGACAGCTGCCTGCTGCAGAGGTCACATTTTGTTGTAGTGCACTTTGTGTGATTGGACATGTTTCCAATGACAAAAAGTTACTTTCACTTCACCATGAAGAGAACATCTACCTTAAGTATCCGTGTGAAAATTGGATGATATTTTAGGTCATATCTTAGCAGAAGTATAGAAAGTTATAAAGGATTCACCAGCACCACTGTTTGTTAAAGTTGAAGAATGTGCGAGTGTGTATGTGTGTGCACGTGTGTGTGTACTTGCAGGACAGGGTGGAAAAGTATGCAGTGTCAGTCGTCTCAGCCCCGCTGCTCTGTGCCTGTGAAGTCTTTGAATCGGATTTACTGCATTCAGGTCTTTGCAAACAGTGTCCACCACCCATTAGTGGTCTCTGACATGCTCTGCCTGAATGGCACGGATGCAGGTACGGACTACAAGACCCCGGGGACTGCCTATAGCTACCTCACATATTGTGGTACCCATAATATCTAAGCTACTGCCTGTAAAATCATAGGTACTGCCAATAGAATCTGACATGTTGAATCTCAGGCAGTGTTATAATACTATATAATACTACCTACTGAACCTCAGTTATGCCTATAGAACCTCAGGTATTCTATATACAACCCTATTTAATGCCTGTAGGACATCAAATTATGAATATAACTTTGGATACTACCTACAGAACCCTGGGTACTCCAAACCTCATTTGTTGAAAGGTTGGTTATTTTTCCTAAATGTAATAAAAAACAAAAAGATGTGATATGTTTATTCATGTAAACCTTTATTTAACTTAAATTAAATATTTTCAGTAGTTTCATTGTGTTTTGTACTTATAAACAGATGTAGAATTTGCCTTAAACACACTCAACAAAATTAGACAGAGGTATGTTTACCATTGTGTCACCTTACCTTACGTTTTTAATAATTTTTCTAATTACTAATTGTAGTAGTTTTACAAGTGGAATTTTTGCCCATTCTTGCTGAATATAAGTCTTCAGCTGCTCAACATTTCAATTTTAACTCTGTTCCAACTTTTGTTTAGTGCGTGGCAGCAGCAATTTCAAGTTTGTGTATATGTGCAATTAAGTTGGTCAGTAAAACCACTGAAAATCTGTTCTTTGTTCTTTTTTCAGTTAAATAAAAGTTTGTGTGAATTAACATAGCATTTAACAATTACATATATGTGCATAACAAATTGCTGAGGGCACAACTGCACTCGTGTACAGTTCGAGCATGATTTACTATGATTATCAATTGTTATTGAGTGAGTAGCATTAACAGTAACAGGGTCATTTTAGTTTGCCAGGCTGCACCCTGAACACAGCTTTATACCTGCTCTCATTAGAAAACTGCACAGAATATAAATTCTCTAGATTCCCTAGAGTTGTAGAAATAAAACACCAAGGATTCTGCAATTAACATATCAAAACAACAAATTAAAAAACCCTTTTTTCCCCACCCAGTAAAGCTGCCTGAGCCTGTAGATTTTGGGCTGACTACAGAAAACGGGCGTCCACGATGTCTGCGGGTCAACTGGTATACTCCAAGAAACTTCCCTTTACCTGAATCCAAAATCCATGACGGCTATCTACTTTATGAGCTGCAGTACAGCACACCAGATCAGGTCAGAAAAGTCAGTCGTGAGTCTATGTGAGTCTATCACACATAGCTAGTCTGATGACTTTAATATATATATATGGCCACAGCTTATGAACTTACTAAGAGTGGGGACAGGACCAAATGTCTGGCCACACAGAGCTACTGCTGGACATAAGAATAATTGATCTGTGAGGGCGATACCATGAACATGAAGGTGGTTCACCCAAGGTGAGGCTCAGCCATTGCACTTTGGTTGCGCTGACCCTTGTGAATTCCCCAGATGTGGGAATCACGACTTCATTTTTGGGCAGTGGAGGCCTAGTGGTTAGGACCCTGCCGTTATGAACATAAGGTTGTGGGCTCAAGTCCCAACCTTGGTACCACTGAGGTTACTGCGCCGCTACACTCCTCCCTGTATGCTTCTCATAGCTGCCCACTGCTCCACGTGTGCACATGTAATGGGTTAAATGCAGAGGTCACATTTCATTGTAATGTGACTGAGTGTGTTCATTTTATGATTATTATCATTTTATATAGTTTTCCTCAATAAATAATTAACCAAATATAATATGTTTATTTAGGTTTACTTATCTAGTTTTTGCACTTATGTAAAAATCTAATGATATTTTAGGTCACATTTATGAAGCAAAATAGAAAATTCTAAAGGGTTCACAGATGTGTACAGTGTAGCTGAAAAGAGTGATTATGAATTTATTGTTATCCCTTGTGTAGTAATACTGTTGTGTGGTTCTGTCATGCTATCAGCCTGCCCCACTCACTTTGGATGTGGATCTGAGAGAAGAGGTTCAGTGTGTGTTCTTACCTTGTACTCAGTACAGTATAAGAATGCGTTATCGCTATAAACACACCCTAAGCCACTGGAGTGACTGGAGCCACACCGCTACAAAACGCACTGAAGCAGAGGGTAAAGACCTGTACATTTTTGGTAAAATTTGTCACACTAGATGTGAAATATTCTTGGAAGGCAATGATGGCATTCAGCCACATACTGATATACATACAATAGTAGCCCACCCCCAAATCCTGCAAAAAAACTGCATGTACATGTGAGGACCACAGGATTGTAAGGTGTCTTATTTCTCATTCTGGCTTTCAAAGGGGTTCCCTCTATATGCTCTTACAGTGTGGACTCAACAGCTGCCTCTTTCCTAAAGTTCCTTGAGATACTGACAGGAACTTTAGATTGGTATTATGTGTCTATAGCTAAAAATAAGAAGCCAACATCATGCATTTCAGTTTTGCCACCTCATAAGCAACTGATGCTAATGTTGTTTTCTTCGTGTGTCCAGTAAGACTGTTGAGTAGTGGATACAGATACAAACTTTTCTGGCTCTTAACTTAACTAAATCATTCACAACTATATAATACTACAGAGAGACTAGTGCTTCAGTTTGGTCACAATTAAGGGTCATGCTTAGTATCTTTATTTACCTCTAAAAGTAAAGGTTTTTGCCAAAGTGTCATTAGCTTCATCATGTTACCAAAGGTGGAGAAGAACACCCTTGAGTACCTTAAGATATTTTTGTTACCAATGTTAAACAAGTATCAAAAACCATATAGCAGGAACCTTCGGTCCTGGACTGGTGACCAGTGTCTTTTGAAATGCAGTGACAAAACACTCTAATAGTGTATTTACCAATAAATATTTCAAATAAATAAATAAACAAGTTCCTCTCTCAATCTCAAGCATTAATTTTGACCAGTTTTGCACTCTGTGCATGTTTGTGTGTGTGTGTGTGTGTGTGTGTGTGTGTGTGTATGACAGCACCCTCCTCCATCCCACAGCTGTGGCGAACAGTTCAGGCAGCAGATGTTGAAGGATTTAGACGCGTGACGCTACTGTGGAAGGTGATACACATGACCTTTTTCTACCATTGTGTACAGACGGCACTGATTAAAATACAGAAAAAGCTAAAGACCAGCTTTATGCAATGTGTTTGTGTCAGACCATCAGCAGAAAGCCTTTAGAACTGTTATCCCAATTTTTTTTTCTTTATATTGTTTTCCCAATATTTATATATATATATATATACAGTACTGTGCAGAGGTCTAAGGCACCTAAAAAGATTATCATTTCTCAAAAAACACTAATTTTAGAATAAATACAGCAAACAAACAGTAATACAGTGAATAGTGAGTTTATGTGTTAATTTGTTGGCTTGTCACCCAGTATTACATGTAGTATTGTGCTATATTGGGCTGTCACTCATTATGAGATCTGATTAAATAATGCAATGACTGGAGGCATGGAGGAGAAATAGCCAATTAGCCAGCTCACACATCAACTGCTTTTTACAAACAAAACAAATTTTTATTGTTTGTGTGTGTGTGTGTGTGTGTGTGTGTGTGTGTGTGTGTGTGTGTGTGTGTGTGTGTGTGTGTGTGAGTTAGATCTTAGTCATACATTAGTTTCTAACATATAGTTCCATTGTTTCCGTAAGCTTAATTTTAACATTTATTTTTTACTTTTTTAAGCGTAGGTAAGGAAACGTCCTGGTTAGCTGGCTGTCCGTTAAGCATCTGCTTTATTATAGAATAAAATAATATGAAAAGTCAGGTTATTCAAATAAATCCAAACTCCAGCATGTGTAAGTGCCCATCCCCCTTAACCCATTAAACTCACACTGCTGTAGAAAACATTTGAATATAGCACTGTCAACATTTGAATCCCTTCGCTTGTGTTGACATGGTCTATAGCTGCCAGCAAAAACAAACTGAAATAACTGATCAGTGATTATTTTACAACCGCTCCATAAACCAAAGTAAGACAGTAAATCCATTGAGGAGAGCGACAGATCAGTGCCTGGGTCAGGAACATAATGACGGTGTAGAGAGGTGTTTTCATTTAATGGCAGGTGGAGGTTGTGGGTGGATGAATGTGTGTAAGGTGACATAGTCAAGCTTCAGAAAGTATTTATAGGCAGTGAAGTTGAATAGAACTGTCAAGAGAGTTGAAACAATTACTTGTAGGCTAACAAGTTATACCAAGCAAAACCATCACTGCCAACACGCTGACACAGGAATAATGATGTGCTGAAGGTCATTTTAACCGTGATAATAACAATAACCATGATCTCATGAGAAAAGTCAACGTCTGAAGTAAATGAAGCAAAACTTAAAATTAACCAGAGCAACTTTGGGAGCAAGTGCTCTGGTCTAATGAAACACAAGTTCAGCTTTCTGACTGCAATCACCCAAGGTTTGTTTGGAGAATAAATCAAACACATTTTATTAAAAGAATATTTCCTTGAATATTGGAAGCTGTTGTCCCACAGTCAGTAAAGAAACTGGAGAAAAAAAGCGATATGATATAACGAGAAGACTGATCCAAAATTATACATCAAAATCTAAATTAAAATGCTTAGAGAAATGATAGAGCAAGGGTTTGAAATGGCCCTGCCATTCCCCAGACTTGAAGACTGCTGAAAATCTGTGATGAAAACTTGAACATACCGTTTATACAAGACAGCCATTGAAAAATTCAGAAGAGCTAGAAGTGTTCAACAAGGAAAAGACATTTTTGGAATTTCAACTTGGATGCCCTCCACGTTTTATGTTTTATTAATTCTGTTTTGTTAAATTTAGTTAAACAATAATTGTGCAATAAAATGTGTAGAAATGTGTCTAAGTCTGAAGTTTGTTCCATGCCAAAAAAGAAATGTTTAGGACAAGAAAAAATCTTTTCTTTTAGCGAGTTTCTTTTAGTTAGTTATGAAATATAATATACAGTATAAAGGGTAGCTGGACAAAAAGAGCATAAACTGTGATAAGAGCCCATTGCAACTTTTGGTTTTTGTCAAAAAAAAAATTTTTTTTAAAGCACATCCAAGGTTGACCGACGTGATGTACAATCAAAACAGTAGATACAGCTACGGCAAAATAAAGAAGAAAAATAATAAAACAGAAGTAGATTCAAAGAAAATTATAATATAAATAAACATAATTAATAAAATAGTTAATAATAATAAAAAATGGTAAAAAAAATTTGTTAAGCTTTTCTACACCGCACCATTCCTCATTAAACCACCCTGAAGGACTTTGATTTAATGTCTCAGCGTCTGAAATACAGATATTTTCTGATTGCACTGTATGTGTTGTGTTATGTTAAATTGTGGTGCGTCAGCTCATACTATATGCTCAGTGCCCAATGCAGCAGTGGGCTTAGTTTATGTTTAATGGTAAAGCATGTGGTCACACTGAGTAAACGATGTGTATGGAGTTCAATTTCCTGACTTCATGCAAGGATCTTAGAATTTAAAGCTCATCTTAATCTTTGGTTTTACAGGCACCACTGCAGATTCAAGCAGCATGCACAGCAGTTTGGTTCAATGTGCAGTGCAGGCTGGAGGACTCCTTGGCTGCTGTGGATTTAGGGGACTGTTCTAACCTCAGCTTAGTTAACAGCTTGTGCCATCTCACTGTCCCTCCACAAACCTGTATCTGCACACTCAACATGTCCAATTCTGCAGGTTCTTCCCCCCCAGCCACCATCACTATACCCAGACAATGGCAGATGGGTATGTACACTTCACTTCACTGCATGTTGAAGGTCCTATCACAGCATCTCTTGTGTTTTAGATTGTTGTCTTGCTGCATAACCCAACTGTGCTTGAGCTTTAGATTTATGGTTCCATACACTACAGGAAGAAGCAGCAAAGCACTCCCACATTACCACATTACCATCGCCATGTTTGACTTCCAAAAATGTCCACTTTCACAGAACATTATTCCATGTGGATCATCAAAGGTGTTTTTTTATATGAGAAAGGTTTGTGTTGGGTTATGTTGTGATGGTTAGCAGTAGTTTTAACTCTCCCAGTTATACAAATTCAGCCATGTTATCAATGCTAACCTTAGATGTTATCATGGATTTTTCTGACTCCCCAGATGAGCTGTCACTGCTGACGCAGTTGAATTTGGATAATTCTTTCACTTCATTTTATGAAATATGCTTTAAATACTGTATTTCATGTTTTTTTAGGTTGCCTCATTTTATATTTGGGGATCTGTGAAAAATATACAAAATCAGAAGAAATTAAAAGCACAGGGTAAATTCTGTCCCATGATTTCATGCCATTCATGATTCGACATTCTCACAGTAATTTGGAGCAATATTTGAAAGACGATATGACAACTTTTTAAAGAGCTGGGGGATGTAGGGAGTGTGGAGTATGATGTGAACGTGGTCTGGGTTGTTGACTGGTATTGGTTGTTTGCAACATCAATTATCATGATGAACAGAATGCTAATTCTCTGAGCATTTTGCCACATTTTGCACTGCAGTAATAACTAGTTGCCATGGTGCATTGTTACACCTATATATATGCATATATGTTGGGTCTTTCAGATCAGACATCATTGGTATCACTTCTAGTAACCTCACTGGGTAATTCCAGCCTGGAGGTTCAGTGGGAAGCCCTGGAGTTCCCCATCATCACTGGCTTTGTAGTAGAGTGGTGCGTTACAGCAGAGAGCAGCCAGTGCCAAAATAAGCCTCAGTGGCAAAGAGTGGAACAAAACACACGCAAAACCATTATCACAGGTATGGGTATCAATCATTTCATTCTTAAACTATTGTTTGTGACTTTAGGATCAGTGTTTAGAGTCATGTTAGAGCAATTTGACTTGCAGATGTAAAGGTGTAAAATTACAGTAAATGATTCTATTACACTAGGCCAGTGCAAATCCACAGGTAATTATATTATTATTATTATAATTTGTATTATTATTTAAATGTATTATTATGTAAATTATTTCATCACAATTCACAATTCGATCTGATCTGATTATTTTAGCCAATGATCCAATACATTTTCGATACCTCAAATTATCATTTTGATTATCTGATTTGGTTTGAATCGATTCGGTTGATTCAGTTTGATATGAAATATGATGTACTTTCACACAGTCTGCCAAATTCCCATGATCTCACACATGCAAACAAATGATAATGTGAACATTTTATTATTAGAAGTCAAATACAGCAGTGTCTTCATAAGGAACAGCAGCTTATTTGGTACAAAACATTGCTCACAGTACAACTGATTTTTATATGGGTCACATCGATACATCAGATCGTGTGCTGTTTTGGTTGATGCATTGATACAGATTGATTCATTTTTATACCTCTAATTATTATTATTTAATTTTACTTCCCATTAATTATGTATTTTGTACAAAAAAAGATACACTTCTAACATCTAGAAATTCATTTTGTAATTTACTTCAGTGCTTTTGCTTTTAAAAGATTATATAAACACATTCACTTGTTTAATATTAGGAATTATTAGCTAATTGTGTGTTGTTTGTGTTGATTAAGAGGGTCTGAAGCCAAGCATATGCTATTCTGTGAGCGTGAAAGCAGTCTATGGAACAATGTCTAGCCCTGGCCTAGTGGTGTTGGCCTACAGCCGCCAAGCAGGTACACACACAAACACACACACATTCAAAGTGAGTTCTGCTCACTTTGCTTATTTGAATCTCACTTCAGTTTCTGTATTAGTGTCACAACAATGTTGGTAAGAAAAACATTGCTAGTGACACCAAAATATTGTGGATAAAGAGGTCAAAGCACCGACTGTGTATTCATTTGCTTTTTTCTTCTTAAGGGTCGTTATTTTACAGAAACAATTGCTCTTTTAGGATGATTTCGATTCCCAGTGCTTGTAAAATTAAATTAACGTATTTAACTTATAGCATTCGATTGACCACACTGAGTCCTGGATCCTGCGAGATGGGACTTTTAATAGCGCTCATTTTCAATTCTGACTTTCAGCGCCCTCTGCTGGTCCCAAGCTGCATGTGGCAAAGCAAAGCTGCTCATATGTGCTGTTAACCTGGAGCCCAGTGCCTTTGCTCCGTCGCCAGGGTTTCATCACCAAATACAGTCTGTACTATAAGAGTAATAATTCCACAGGTGAGTACAGGAGGAGTCAGTGGTGATGCATAAGGCGGAGAAGGTTTGTGTACAATATCATTCAAAACATTAAAAATCTCTGTTTTCAGTTTACACCAATTAGCCCTTACATTAACACCACTGAAAGTAAAGCAAAGTGAATAGCACTGACTATCTAATAATTTAAGTCAAGTCAAGTCAAGTCAAGTAGGCTTTTATTGTCATTTCAACCATATACAGTTCACAGAGTACACAGTGAAACGACACAACGTTCCTCCAGGACCATGGTGCTGCATGAAACACAGGACCACAAAAACCACGCGCTGCTACACACAGGGAAAACCATATTTCTCGACTTTACAATCGGGTGAACAAACCACGAAGCGCTCTCATGCAAAAGAAACTTTAGTGTAATATCTTCAAAACCTAACGTCTGTTTTTTTTCCGTGATTCAATATTTCTTGTTATACATTACTCTTACTTGCTGGGGAAAGGCCTTGGGCTTTGTCACCCCCTCACGGCATAAATGAAAAGTGTCATTGAATAAAAGTTAAATAGCCAAATGATGGAAATATCGATAGTTATCGAGTCATTTATTGTCTCAGAACCTAGAGTCTAAAGTAATGAGGCTGTATATGTTTAAATGATAACTCAGAAAACTAAATAGCATCATAAACAACAATAAAAAGTTATTAATGAAAAACAACAAAAGAAACAGAAATTTCCAGCTTATAGGTATATTTATCTTTCAATCGCTTTTCTGCTTCTCTAAAAAAAAGTTAACATTTGAACTTTAATACGCTTAAGTCACGTGCCCCCTTTCGTTTTTTTTATTGTTTACGTGGCTATGTGCTCTCATCTTCATATCTGGTGTTTGTCTGGGTAATAGCCCCGCCTTTGTCTTGCCCTCAGTTTCACCTGTTTCTTGTTACCTATATTCCTATAGGTGTTACGCATTATACGTTGTATATTTAATGCCCTGTTCACACTACACAACCTCGAGACTCACGACTAAAACTCAAGACAGTTGTGCAGAGTGAAGAGAGACAGGTAGTGACCAACTACATCTTTCAGCACGACTGGTTCGTCTGCTTTTAAAATACAACCCCCTGCTATACAATACAACCCCCGAAAGTGACTCTTTGTCATTGTGAACACACTCAAGCGAAATGCAGAGAAATGGAGAGGTCACATCGTGCACACGTGGAGCAGCAGGCAGCTATCAACAGCACCCGGGGAGCAGTGAAGCGGGGCGGTACCTTGCTCAAGGGTACCTCAGTAGTGCCCGGGCCGGGACTTGAACCTGCGACCTTCAGGTCCTAAAGGCAGCGTCCTAACCACTAGGCCACCACTGCCCAAAAAGTCGCCCACAAAACAGGTGTTTACAAATGAACGTCCAATATCACCACGAGCTGTTTTCTCACTCATAACTTCTGAAAAATCATGCGAAAGTAAACAGAAAGGCATATGGGTGAAGGAGTATATCAGCACACGAGGGCAGAATGAATTGTCTTTTCTACAGAGAAAGTTGGGGGAAGGTCTTTACATTCTGCTAAGTCCACAGTGACACAGCTGTGCTCATGTGTTTTTGTTGAGCTGAGGTATGTGTCCCTCGCCTCTTTCCGTCGACTTGATTCTTGCGCTTTCATTGGCTGTAGCGATTCCTGATCCGCGCCCAATCAAGCTCTTCTGTTGGCAACCTGTCAGCAACTCAAAAATATCCTTAAAATTGTGTCATGAGAACAAGTCTTAAGCCCTTTGGAGATGTCTTTGTCCTTTCCTGACTAGCTGTAATAGCTTTTTTCTAGTTTTCCATCACTATATCATGTTCTATTTGTTTACTATTCAACCTGGACTTACACCCAGTTTCCACAGCTCATTACAGTTTAGTGTTCATTTACTGTTATAACTGAAACATATGGTTACATATTATATCAATTATAAGTGATTCTAGTGTTTGTGTGTGTGTGTGTGTGTGTGTGTGTGTTTCAGGAGAGCTCCTCATCTCTGGTGACTCTGAACAGTACGTTCTCAGTGGTGTATCTGGGCTGTTCAGGCTGTATATGAAGGCCCACACCGCTGCAGGGGCAGGACCACCCGGGCCTGAAATCGTTGTGCCTATAGGTGAAGCAAAACCTTTATGTTATAGACACGGTTATGTTTACACACGGTTTTTTCTTCATTGCCTTCAGCAGTGGAAAAAAAATAAAAGAATAGTTTGGTGGAAAGTCACCATCTCTGCCCAGTGCTAACACTTGGCAGTCACTTTTAACTTTAACTGGTGCAGCAACTTTTGTTAGGCTACATTAGCTGTGTACCTCCAGTACAAAACTGAAGCAGCAAATGTCAGACTTGCGATGGGCGTTATGATATTGTATTTAGATAAATCACATCACAAAATGCTTTTATGAGTGTATTGTCCATTGAAATCCACAACCGTGTTCAGCATTTTCACATAATCCCGAAGTAGTCAGAGTGGTTTAATGTGAAACGGTTAGTTATAGAGAAATGTACTGCCTCAGATTTTTTTATGGTGATGGTATAACCAATTGGTATGAAATCAGTTTTACATTGAAAAAAAAATGAATTTTAGACAAAACTTTTTGTCTGAATATATTTTGCCTTTGAAATTTTTATGTCGAGTTCAACTCAACTTTCACACATAGATTTACATCTTCGATCAATAACTCTGCTACTTTGGCTGCCTCTGTTCATATGTTTTATTGTTCATAACCAGTTTATACAGTAATGTTTTACGAGGGAGTTTTCAGAAGCAGTAAATTCTTCAGATGTCTGGTTCACACCACTAGGTGTTATAGGAATCATAATGCTCCACATTTACATTCCAACTTATCTACCCTCAGAAAAGCAAAATGGTATACGCTGATCAGCCATAACATTAACACCACTGACAGTTAGGTTTAATAACATTGACTATCTAATTATTTCATTGCAATGCCACCTGTCATGGGGCCTTATTGTGTTGGTTAGAGGACTAAATCAGAGTATCCCCAAAACAGCAGGTCTTGTGGAGTGTTCTAGGTATGTAGCAGTTACTACCTACCAAAACTGATCCATGGAAGCACAACTAGCAAATTGGCAACAGGATAATGGACACCCAAGGCTCACTAAAGAGCTTTAAAAAGCGAATACTGACTCTGATAGAAAGGTGTCAGTACACACAGTGCACTACATTCCGAGCTGTTTCAGCAGCATGAGGGGCCTACTCAGTATTAGGCAGGTGGTATTAATGATATGGCTGATTGGTGTATACTGTGTATCATGATTAAAAGTTTTTGCTCATATCGTCCATCCCTACATTGAGAATGTGCTCTGTACAAACAATGTTTTTGCTGACTGATATTTTTTAAACTTGTCTGTTTGCTTGTTTCTTGTTCTTTCCTTCTTTCCCTGTCCATCCCTGGCTGAATGTGTTGGACTGGCAGATTCATGTGTGCCCCTGCAGACTACGTTGTTGAGTGGCTGTGTGTTTATAGCAGTATTCTCAGTACTGCTCTGTTTATGTTGGAGGATAAAACAGAGGTAAGAAAAAACATGAAATAGAGTGAGAATCACTGAATCAGAGCATAAACCATAGTCAGAGTCAGGGATATTATAATTAAAGTTCAAGATTGTTTAAGATGTTTATTTTAAATGAAATGTGTCCCTGAACACCCAAAAGACTGTGTAATGGCTTAGCTAGCTGAGCTAACAAATGAATAATAATAAGAAATAAGAAAACAAACACTAAACAATAAATCTAACACTAAGCAGTTTAAACAGTATATACACACCATTAACAATATATACAGACCAAAATGAATTTGAAGTTCACAGATGAATGTAGAATGTAATTTACATAGTACATAAAGTGAAGATGAATTTAACTGCCAGAATTTACAGAATATTTAAAGTGCAGATAAGGCATATGTGCAAATGGCAGGGTGCAGTACAGTGGTGGAGTGAGATGTATAGTCCAGGTGAGACCTACTGAATTTGAGGCATGTCCTGGTTTAAGAGCCTTATGACCTGTGTGTAGAAACGCCTCTTGAGTGTGTGCATGTCTTTGTGTCCTCCATAGGATCAAGCAAAACATTTGGCCCAAAGTTCCTAACCCAGCTAACAGCAGCCTTTCTGACTGGCTCTAGTAACGGTTACACTGTTTTTCTGATGGGAATGTGATGTGGTTGCTGAATCTGTGTGCTGACTTTGCAACGAGAACTGCAGTGCTGTAACCACCCAACAGGGGGCAGGTGATTAAAGAGAGGAAATGATTCATATCCTGTTGGAATTAAAAGGCTCTGTCTGCATTCTGAGCAGTTTTTAGATATTGATCTTTTGCATCATCGCATATAAATGTATGATCCGAACCTTTGTTTTCTAGATGACTATGACTATTTGTCATTGTGAACACACAATAACACACAAAGTTCAGCACAACAAAATGTGACCTCTGCACTTAACATAAGATGTGCACACGTGGAGCAGCAGGCAGCTATAAACAGCGCTCAGGGAGCAGCGTGATGGTAGCTTGCTCAAGGATACCTCAGTGGTCCGGAACCTGCAACCTTATGATAATAATTTCATACAATATGAATATGTGAATAACTCAATTTTAACAAAAAATGTCAGACAGAACCTTATGATTCCAAGAGGGTGGTGTGTAAATAAGTGTACATAATGTTAATAAAGAGGTTAGAGCATTATCACAGAAATGTAGTATTTATCACAGGTAAATGCTTTAACTGTATTTCAGGAACTGTGAAAAACTTTCTTGGAAACCTTTGGCAATGTTTGTAAGCATTAAGAAAGATGTGTCATTAATAACATTTCTATATGCTTTAGTTCATAGAAAAAATGAACTTAAAAAGAAGCATTTACATTTTGGAGTTGGAGTTGTGCTTTAAAAGGCCTATGTCAAGAATCAGGGATGTAATCATCATTGAAATTTAAAAACTCTTCACTTCTCAGGCCTAACAATCCAGATGTAGAAAGCAAGCTGCCAAAATAGCCACAAAAACAAGTACTTTTACATATTTAGAGCCATTGAGGCCTCATCAGCTCTGCTGCATTCACAATGGCTATAATCTCAGAAAACCCAATTTGGGAACTGCCAGCTTCCAGTTAACATACCTTTACATGATTAATTCAGAAAACAACATGGAAGCCTGCAGTAACATTTTTATACTTTGTTGTTTCCTTTACAATGAGGTTATTGCAGCTGCTTTTTAAAAATAACGTCAGTAGCCTGTGGTCTTCATACCAGTGAAGCTGGAGTAGACAGGTTCTGCTAATAACCAATGATTACAAATGTCTTTATGAAAACTAACGCTGCAACTTGTAATATATTAAGAATGCAAACATCTTATACAATAGTAAATGTAATTAATTTCCATAAGTAATGAAACAGCATTTATAATATAATCTTCCCTGTCACAATGGATTACAATTATTGTTGTTTGTTATTATGTGAGGTCAGGTAAATAGGGCCACTGAACATCCACATGAGTTTCTGAGCAAATAGACCCGACCGTGTGTTCAAATAATTATTTTTTTCCTCAGAGCTCATCATTTCCCAGTTTCTGACATCTCGTGAACACAGCATTATCCCCCATTTAAGCTAATGGACTGTTTAAGGTTAGACAAATGTGCAGTTCAGGACAACCAATCAGAACAGAGGCCATATCAGTCTTACAGGCACAGTTTAGAAAAGAAAACTGTTTTTAATGGATAAAAAGAGGTTGGAAATGCTTTTGTAAAAATGCATTGATTTGGGGTCATTAACCTATATTTACAAAGCTACTAGAGAAGGCTTACCTGCATTTCTGTGTTTCATGCAGCTCGGGTCAAACATTTTTGAAAACCTTGTTTTAGAATAGTTCTGTCATTTTAAGAGCTACAATATTTAACAGGTAAATTTAGATTAGTCCATTTAAACATTTCCAGACCAAGCCCTGACACACCAAATGATCACTTCAGAATCACTTAGGTCACATAGCTTCTATTTTTCATCGCTTGAATGAAAGACTCCTGCTTTTTTAAGACACTGAGAGAGAGGGCGATGCTCTACTTGTGTCACATCTCAGAAGAATCTTTCTTCACTTGCCTGTGTGGTTTTAGGCCAGGAAGGGCGACACCAGTCATAGAGGGGTACAGCCCTGCGTGGTTTAGTGTCTTACATGCTGTAATATACTATGTTTAAAACTCATTTAAACACAAAAGCCTTTGTGAAAAGCTCTATATGCACCCACTTATTACCAACTCACACACAGTTGCAGCCTGTACTAATGTGCAGCCATGGATACATGTGCTGTGGTATATATACATTTACACACCAATCAGCCATAACATTAACTCCACCTGTCTAATATTGGGTAGGCAGTGGTACCTGGGTGCCCGTGACCCTGTTGCTGATTCACCAGTTGTGCTTCCTTTGATGACTTTTATTAGGTATTAACTACTGCACATCTAGAACACTCCACAAGGCCTGCCGTTTTGGAGAAGCTCTGGCTCATTCATCTAGCCTTGTCAAAGTGGCTCAGATCCTTATGCTCATCTATTTTTCCTGCTTCCAACACATTAACCTAAAGACCTGACTGTTCACTTGCTGCTTTATATATCCCAACCACCGGCAGGTGCCATTGTAATGAAATAACTAAAATGTCAATGTTATTCTCTTAACCTGTCAGTGGTGTTAATGTTATGGTGGTTTGGTTTTTGTATATATATATTTTCTTCAGCAGTCCATGGCAGACAAATTGTTAATTTTGATTATTATAATAAAAACACCCTCATTGGTGTTAAAATCATTGTGATATTGCTTTATTCCACAGAGGGTGTGTTGGAACAAGTGGCCCGCTTGTAGAGTTGCCAGCTCCTTTCGACTGACAGATCTTTTTTTTGTATGTAAGGAAGGCATACAGCTCTTGATGTGGCTCTCTAATAACACCCTTCCTGTCATCAAATTTTAATGTAAAAGCTACAGTACTATTCACACAGTACATGTAAAAAAATGAAAACCACAAAAAAAAGTAAAGATTGAATATTTCTAATTCCAGGAGGCCCCATCCAATTTCTTGAGGGCTGGCAACCCTACCTACAGCACTGTGGCCATCCAGGAATGACCACATTGTGGAACTGAATAAATAAATGGTAGTAAAATGGAACAAGTTACTATCCATCTCCATAAGAGCAAAATCAGGGGAAAAAACATTGACTCCATATGCGAGTGGGATTCTGAGGAAAGAACAGCTGATCTGTGGGTGGGCCAGTCATGTCACATTACTATAGTGCAACAACCTTCTAGGCCAATTTGCCTGCTGTTGTATATTAATGCATATAAAAGAGTTATATTACCATAACTCAGTCAAGGTGGAGCCTGAACTGGCAGGACATGAAAGGGGGTGAAGCAGAGAAATAGTGTCAAAGGTCACCATGGGAAGGCCTAAATGCATTCAAGTGGAAGAATCTTTTTTATATTTTTCAACCAGTTCTGTATTCACAGATACAAAGATCAGCTCTGTTGACTAATGGTGTTTGGATCATCATGTGAGCCCAAGCTGAATCTAGTCATTCGCAGTGTGTTTATGTGAATAACTGTGACCATGTTGATTGTGAAACCCCAGAAAATAGGGTGAGTTGACAAAAATAAACAACAAAAACAAATTGTTGTGGGTGTGATTTATTACAGCTGAGCCATATGTGTCTGGCACTGAACTGGATCAGTAACATTTTTGAACTTTTGGACTGTTTGTGCATTTTAAAAGGATAAAACTTCCCCCCATAGTCAAGTACACTTGTGAGGAAAGGAAACTGTTTTCACTCAGTTCCACGTTTAATTTCTAATTCCTTTTTAGGATTAATTTCATTCTGTTACAATGGTCAACATCATAACCCCCCAGTTCTTACTCACACCTCTCACTTTAAGGCTTTAAGGCTAAATTCAACTCAAAAAGAAAAGAAGAGAGTCTAATGGTCTTTTTGGATTTTGATTTTTTATCAGTGGGTCATCTGTTTTTTTTCATCTGCTGGAGTTATTTTATTGAGATATCAAGACTTTTACTCGAGTGTGGATTTAATGTTCATTCATACCATTTAATATAAACCAGTTACTTCAACACAGTTCATCCATTTAATGTTGACAGAGTTTTGGTTTATAAGCCAGGGTTTTAGATTTTCTTTCTCACTTTGTTATTGTTTTTCAGTATTTTCTTGATGATTGCAGTAGTTGCTGTCTGTAGTTATTGTAAGCACTTGGCGTATGTATGTATTATAGTAGTTGCTTTTGTTATTTATTGTACAACAATGAGAAAGCGTTGATCTTCCTTGTAGCACCACCTTCAGTATTACTCTATGCAGCACTAATGCTTGATTGTTTCCTCTGTCCTGGAAGACGCTTTGGATAAAAGTGTCAGCCAAATGAATAAATGTACATGTAAAAAGTTCCACTGGAGTTTTACTGGGGTTTTTTTTATCTAGATTTTTGTTGTTTTTGTTTGTCATCCACTTGTTTTTGTTTTTTTCAGTATTTATTTCACAAGCTATTTGGTAAAAAAAAAAAAAAAGTTCCACTGGATTCCTGATTTTTTTTTTTTTATGTTTTCACTTCTTCACTCCTAGTTTTTTCAGTATATTTTTTCAGACGTCATATGCAAAAAAGTTTTGCTTAAGTTTTTCTTGAGTTTTTTTTAACCTGACAGTCTTTACTCCTCCTTTGTGGGTTTTTTGTTGCTACTATTACTTCTTGGGCCCTAATTTTACCCAGCGGTAACAACAATTTATGGCTTTATGCTCCGCCCACAGCACACCTCCGACCGTGCCGCCGCTCCAACATACAGTCGCGTCATCCGGAGGTGGAGGCGGTGTAGAGAGAGAGCGAGGGGAAGGGAAAGAACCGTGGCGTGGTGGATTTTTTTATGGAAAAGAGGGGAGGAAAGCAGAGTTTAACATCGGCCTTCAAAAGCCCAAGAAAGTAGAGCCTCCGGTCGTGTCCCCGGTGTTAAAAGCGATGTAGAGCGAACGGACGCGAGGGTTTGTTGTCACTTTTGGGTTCCGCCGCTGTTTGAGGAGCTCCAACACTCCTTCTCTGCGGTAAACAGAGGCAGGTAGAGCTAGAAAGCCGGAAAAACTGGCAGTGCAGGGTCGCGTGCGTGTGCGCTCGCGCGTGTTACTTTTCTTTTTGTTTGCTTTAGACCGAATTAACTGATCTTCAGATTCACTTCGTTTTCCAGCATCAGCTGAACAATGACGGACATGAAGAAAAAGAAGCTGTACGTCCTTATCGACGTGTTGTGTGTCATCGTGGGTGAGTAGCCGCGTGCATATGGATATGATTTTTTTTGGTACAGTGACCGCATAGGAACGCTTATTTTCATTTTCAGCGTCTCGTATTACACGGTGGATCTGGTATTGTCAAAAGAAGTTTGCCGACCTTCGGGTGCGTGGTGTCATTTTATAGTGCAGCGATAAAAACTTCATATTCGAGCGAGACAGCTTCCATTCATCTCCAAAACGACGTGTAATAATCACCACAGACTTTTGTGTCCAGTGGCGGTTCACTGCTGTCTGACATGTGCCTGCTGTACTCAGTAAACTTTGCTAAAATGATGTGGATCTTGTTCGCTAAGTCAGTCACTGCCAGCGGCCATGTCCTGCTGAGTCCTGCGTGATGAGCGATTGGAAATGTACATGGGGGTGTGTTCACTCGATTGTGGTGTTGTTGAATTATATAAAAAGGGGAAAAAAAGATTTAAATTATTTATAAAAAAAACTTGACCTTTAAGGCTGCACAATATGTTGTTTGTACATCATTATCGCGATACTACTCTCTGCGATACTGATACCGATCGAGCCGCTAACCAATAACAGAACTGCGGAATGTACAGAACAACTTCATCGTGTAAAAACAGAAAGCTTTTTGGCAATGATAAAGAGCAGAGTTGCCAGCGGATGAGCTTGTTCGAGAGGATGTGATGAGGACACACGCTCTTATACATTTGATGGCATCCGTTGGTGACTGCCCGCTGCTCCACGTGTGCACGTGTGATGGGTTAAATGCAGAGGTCACATTTCGTTGTGGTGCTTG
>JBBPDA010139681.1:0-21523 GCA_037974385.1 Arnoldichthys spilopterus
AGAGAAAAAAAAAAGGGGACACAAAGTATCTGTGAGAGAGAAAGACGCGCGCTGTGTGTGTGTGTGTGTGTGTGTGTGTGTGTGTGTGTGTGTGTGTGTGTGTGTGTGTGTGAGAGAGAGAGAGACAAGCACAATGTGTGTGTGAGGGAGAAAAAAAAGCGCACTGTGGATGAATGTGTGAGAGAGAGAGAGAGAGAGAGAGAGACAAGCAACACAGTGTGTGTGTGTGTGAGGGAGAAATGTTGTTTGGTGAAAAATTGCACTGTGTGTAAAAACAAACCCATGTGTAGAGTACAGGGCTGTTGTGGCTTCAGAGGTGTGAAGACTTTGTTTTTATGGTTTCAGGGCAAGTGGAAAAACAAGGAGCGTGTTCTAGTTTTCTCATCACGAGGCATCAACTTCAGTACAAGGCACCTGATGCGGGATCTGAGGAGCATAATGCCTCACACTAAAGCAGGTGGCTATCTACAATGTTTACTTACTTCTGTGTGTGTGTCCATCCTATTGGGGGGACATCTGGGGCCTAAGGATTAGAGAAGCAGGTTGGTAACTGAAGGGTCACTGCTTTGAATCCCTGAACCAGCAGGAAAAACACTGAAGCCCAAGGCATCTTACCCCCAACAGCTCCCTGGGCCATGTGGCTGTGTAGCTGCCCACTCCACTGGGTGTGTGCTAGTGTGCTCACTGCTCTAAATGGGTATAATACAGAGATAATTTTCCACCCAGGAATTAGTAGTGTATATATATATATATATTATATATAAAAAACTCTGGGTGATGAAGTTGGAGAGGTTTCCACTGTAATGCCAGGCACATTTTTGTTGTTTGTTTTAAGCAACAGATTAAAGGGATTTTTTTTACATCTTTCAGCAGAAAATCATCTATTCTCATTCTCTGTTTACATAACACATATATTGCCTACATTGGAACAACTTTACAGTAAGACTGCCTTAATAAAGATGCTATGAATCATTTTTACTATTTTATTTATGGCACATTATTAAGTGGGAATGACTTTTAGCACACAAATTTAAGGGCACCAATATTGACTTGGATGGGGTTGGGCTTATGCTTGGACACACACACACTCAAATACCTGAATGTTTTTATATTCAAAAATCTTGTAAATTCTAGAGGTTGTGAATTGGGTGCAATCCATTAAAAGATGGCATGGCAGCCTTTTATATTTTACTACTGTTATTAATGTATTTTATAACCACATTTCTAACCTACATAAAAACTATTCGTAAACTGAATATTTAAAATAGGTTTTTCTGCAATTGAGAGGCTAATTTTATTTTTTTTCTCCTCAGATACCAAAATGGACAGAAAAGACAAGCTGTTTGTAGTTAATGAGGTAAGACTTCCCTTTGGATCCCATTCCCTTTGTTCTCACTTTAAATTTATTTATTTTGTGTCCAGTGCCATAGCCAAGTATTATAAAAGATGTTTTTGGTCCAGGTTTGCGAAATCAAAAATTGCAACAAGTGCCTTTTCTTTGAGGCTAAGAAGAACAGGGATCTTTACATGTGGTGAGTCTTCAATGTTTTATCCTCCTGAACAGTCCTGCAGTGTTTTAGGAGTGAACAAAAATCCACTCCTAAACAAAAATTGTTTGTCAACAATCAATGTGCCTATTTTTTGTTACAGGGTTTCAAATGTTCCTCATGGACCTTCAGCCAAGTTCCTGGTTCAGAATGGTAAGTCTGCCTCATTCCTCATACACTTATCAGCCATAACATTAACACCACTGGGAGTGATCCAAGTAAGGACACAAAAGTGGTCCAATAAAGGGCAATTGGTGAATCAGCTAATAGGCTTACTAATGCATGTGGATAGTGAAGGTTTAGAAAGTGAATGCTGACTCTGATAGAAAGAACACACAGTGCACCAAAGTCAGAGCTGTTTCAGCATGTGGTGCACCTACTATGTTTTAGGCAGGTGGTGTTAATTTTATGGTTAACTGCTGTATATTCTTGCATATTTCACTCTTCTGTAAAGGATCAGCCCAGTGTTGAATTTTTGTTTTAGTGCACACACTTGCTGAACTGAAAATGACAGGGAATTGCCTGAAAGGGTCAAGACCGCTGCTCTCATTTGATCCGGTAAGGAGTGTTTTCTAAATTCCAAGTGATGTGTTTTACAGCCAGTTGGAGCTGGATTAGTTTACCATTTCAACACTAATTGATATGATCACCAGTCGCTATTCAACTACTGTTTAAACATCATTCACTTGCTCACACTCATGTATGTGCAATTTTTACAGTCTGACCGTGATCAGTGTGAAGAGATTTTAATCCAGTATGAATCTGCAGTATGTGCAGTTTTTATACCTAGTGATTGCTGCAGGGTAATTTTTAATCCAGTATGAATCTACAGTGTGCAGATTTTACATGCCGACAGGAGGTTTTTCAAGATTCTGGACAGTCAGTTCTCCTACATTATATCTCACACCTGCCCTTGAGAAAATATTGTCATATCTGTTTATCTTGTCTTTCACTCTTGTGTCTTGGATATGTTGGTGATTAAAAATGTTTTCCGAAACTCTGCAGAAATTTGATAAGGAGCCTCATTATGCATTGCTGAAAGAGCTGTTCACTCAGGTACACTTAGTTTTAGTGATTTGGTTCTAAAAGTGTCTGAAAGTTGCTGTTGTTTTTTAGTATTTATTATGCATTTTCTCCACTGTAGACCTTCTCTACGCCTCAGTACCATCCGAAGAGCCAGCCATTTGTGGACCATGTGTTCACTTTCACAATTGCAGACAACAGAATATGGTTTCGAAACTACCAGGTGAACAGTGACTTCATCTTCGCCACTACAAAAAATAAAGTGTTTTTTTTTTTTTTTAAGAATAAGCTGACCAAGAGAATGCAGTTAAAAACCAGGAACCCTGATGGGTACATTTTGTATTGGCTTTAAATCCATGAGATGGAAGTAAAGCTGGGCAATATGACAGTACATATTTATAGTCATGATACATGATTACATCACGTCTCAGTAGACATTTCTGAGAATATTGTGATATTGAGAGTACTCAACCAACTGGCAGGAAAATCCTGCTTGTTCATTAATGCTTGAGTAATAATAGTATATAATAACAGTAGGGCTGTAAGTTTCATCACAATTTGATTATTTTAGCCAACAGTCTGATAATTTTTAATGCCTTAAATTCCAGCAGTGTGATTCTTTTTCAGTTTCATACTGGGATCTGCAGTCAGTATGAAATATGATGGATCACTATTATTAAAGGTCAAATACAGCAGTCTAGTCATGAGCAAAAACAACTCTGTACAAAATAGTGCGCTCAGGAAAATAAGATAACATTTATTGTGGTGTGAACACACATTGATTTTGGTGTCATTGATCTATATAAAATTACGAATTCATTTTATTAAAAAATATTTAATTATATATATATATATATATAAAATGTGTGTGTGTATGTATATGTATATATGTACTTTTAGTACTGTAAGAACACCCTGCTCTTTTCATCCATATCGGGGTCCGTTTAAGTGATAGTCATAACAGAAATTGTGAAATACCATAATGTCATGTTTCTAAAGTGGCTATAATACTGTGATAATCTCGTACCATTGAATCCTTAGTGTGAAGGAAGATACTGAAGATGTATGACTAGTTTCTTGTGCACTTATTTCTCAGTCAGTCTTATGTCTAACTTTATTGTAGTCTTTTTTATATTAAAATGGTAATTTTCGTATCTTCTGTAGATTATTGAAGAGGATGCATCTCTTGTAGAAATTGGACCCCGTTTTGTCCTCAATTTAATCAAAATATTTCAAGGCAGCTTTGGTGGCCCAACGCTCTATGAAAACCCTAATTTCCAGTCGCCCAACAGGGTAAGTGGCTTCATGTGCTTTTGTAATAGACCTAATTATTGTGGCTGCAGTCAATACTATACACTGATCAACCATAACACTAATCCCACTTGCCTAATATTGGGTAAGTTTCCCTCATGCTGGCTAAACAGCTTTGATTGTAGTGCATTGTATGTTCAGTGGTGTTAATGTTATGACTGAGCAATGTATATCTAGATTTCTTATCCTGTGTGAATGTCATAGATATTAGTCAATTATGTTTTCCATACTGTACTGTAGCCACTTTGCCTCCCATGACTGTATCCTGCGGAACCATAGACAAGGTCATTTGAATCATTTTTTAGGTCTGAGATTTACATCCCTACTCTCACCTTTTCTTCACATAGGTTCGGAGCATGATGCGGATGGCCAAGGCTGCCAAGCAGAAGGAGAGGCAGCTGGTGAAGGAGATCCGACTGGAGAAGAGGAAGGAAGTGAAGGAGGTGCTGACGGAGGATGTTACAGACGATGTGTTTGTGACTCTGGCTGAAGAGAAGCCTGCCAGAGTGGAGAACGAAGCCCCAGACCTTACCAAGAAGAAGAAGAAGTTAAAGCTGTCTGAGCTGAAGAAGAGGACTCAGCTAAAGCGTAAAGGCCTGCGATGAAGAACATACATAAATGTCCCAAAGGTCTCCCAAACCTGACCCTGACTTTAGAGGTTTAGATATGAAAAATGCAGTAACAGCTTCTCCACACTGTTCCTTGGTGGGATGGTTATAGATGTTGGTTTCCCCTTAAATGACCCATCAACTTCAACCATAAAGTGTGGGCTTTTGAAAAGAAGGCACAGTGGGACAGGATAGTGGTTTATGGGACATGCTTGTAATGGTTTTCTGTTTTTTATATGGCTTATGAGGTTTTTAAAACCATATACATTTCTTTTATATCCTTTGGTGCATTGTGACCCTGCTGTGTTGTACAGATGTGGGGTGAGCTCCTTGTCATTACAAATCGCCATTAAAAAAAAGAACTGTTATCTTTGTATTTGTTGCATTTGTTACAAGTCAATTAAACCTGTAGCCTGATCTCCCAAATGTCTTGTATGTCTGGTGGCTTATTCATTCAAATACAAAGTGGTGTTAAGCACTAAAGATACATGTATGTATGCTAATATACACTACTCACAATAAGTTGGGGATATTGTGAGAGACTTTGTGGATGACATACATGTGTTTGTTTTACTTCAGACATTTTTGGGATAGGGAGGCAATTGTATTGGTGTGATAGACGCACCTCATTTTGTGTTTTCCATGTAATGGTCTCATTGTGTACAGGCGTGCCTTATATTGGGGCCAATACCAAATGACAGCCTTTCTCAATGTGGCACCAATTTCAACATTCTGTGGGTATAAAAAGCTGGTATTGTCATTAAGTCATTCCATGTTCATCATTCAAACAGCCATGAACACACAACGTCACTTAACGGGCGAGCAGCGTCACCTGTCCATGGCACGCCTTCGGGTCGGGGGCAGGCAGTCAGATGTTGCTCATGAACTTGGTGTGTCTCAAAGTGTCATCAGCAGACTTGCATCAAGACACAGCTACTGGCAGAATTCATGACAGACCCAGGAGTGGAGCCCCACTAGTGACAGAATGCAGCGATGACCAGTACCTAAGGACCTATGCACTCAGACATCGTTATGCAACTGTCACACAGCTGCAGGCTTGTTTACGAGATATGAGGGGTACTAGGGTTTCCAAACAAACCATTCGCAACCGATTCCACCACTTTGGCTTGAATGCCAGATGACCATTGCAGGTGTCTCCACTGACACCAAGACACGGCCATGAACATTTGCAGTGGGCACAAGGCCATGTGACCTGGACAATGCAGCATTGGTCTGCCGTCCTGTTCACTGATGAGTGTCGGGTCACCTTGCACAGAAATGATGGTCATCAGCGTTGCTGTAGAAGGCAAGGTGAGCGATACGCTGAGGTCAACATGGTTCCCAGGGTTTGCTTTGGTGGAGGAGGTGCAACCGTCTGGGCAGGCATCACCAGTCAGCGCAAAACAGATTTGGTTATTGCATGGCTCAGTCACTGCACGTTCTTACCTCAGAGACATCATAGAACCCATCATCATCATCCCCCAATTCCACCAGCACACCCCCAACTTTCTGTTCATGGATGACAATGCTCCACCACATCGTGGCAGAATTGTCACAGCTCGACTTCAGGAAGTTGGAGTGCCTCACATGGTATGGCCATCAATGTCCCCTGACCTGAACCCCAGAGAGCACGTCTGGGACCAGTTGAAGCAGAGACTGCATGATCGTACTCCATCCCCATGTGACCTGGCAGAACTGCGTGTAGCACTTGTGGAAGAGTGGAACGCATTGCCTCAGGACAACATCATGAGGCTAGTGAGGAGCATGAGACATCGCTGTAAAGCTGTCATTGCGGCAAATGGTGGAAACACCCACTACTAACATTGTCAATTTTTGTTATTTGGGGCTATCCCTGTTATTGTCTACATTTTTTGGTAATAAATATTAAACTAATGAAAATGGTGTTTCTTCTCATACATTATTAGTAATATCAAAGGGAACTTCATTAGTTTTCATTAAAATGCAGAGCAAATAGGAAAAGCACTCATGCAAATAACAATATCCCTAACTTATTGTGAGTAGTGTAATTACTGTTACTATTTACAGTGATCAGCTAAAACATTAACACCACTGACCGGTAAAGTCGATAATGTGGACTAGTTCTTTCATTACAATAGCACTCAGGGAGTGGGATATATTAGGCAGCAAGTTAACAGTAAGCTCTTGAAATTAATGTGCTGGAGGCAGGAAAAATGGGCAAGTGTAATGATCTGAGCCACTTTGACCAGGCCTTTTTTATGATGACTCAGTCAGAGCACCTCCAAAACAGCAGGTCTTGTCGAGTGTTTCAGGTATGCGATAATTTGCGCCTACCAAAAGTGATCCAAGGACGGATATCTAAATGAGCTCAGAAAACCTCCATATTTATGATTTACTTAGAAATGCACTGATCAGCCCTAACATTAACACGACCTGCCAAATATTGAGCAGGCCCCCTCATGCTGTATTTAGAGTTGGTTTATTGGTCTTGTTTTGCTGTCCCATTGGTCCATGATATGTATTTTTTCAGCTTAACTTTCAAAGTTAATTTGGGGTATTAATGTAGTTACACTTTTATTGGTACTTTAGCAAAAAGGGTCTGGGTTGGACACCCAACCAAGATGGCCAGGGGAATTTGTATGTTCTCTCTGTGTCTGCGTGGCTTCCCAACAGGGTCTTTGGTTTCCTCCCACAGTCCAAAGACATGCATGTAGCCTGGTCAGGGTGATTTCTGCCTTCTATTAGTATACATACATACATACATAAAAAAACATATATTCCAGGAAAACAGACTATTAAAAGGTAAATAATAACTACATTGTGCATATCGTTACTGTCCAGAGAAAACTCAATTTTTTCTCATTATTATTCTACATCAACACATCTTGCCTTTACATTGTGTGAAAGTTTCATGATGCACAGACCAATAGAAATGCTCCAAAATCACTTGTTCTTCCATTAACTTACACTAGAAATAAAATTCACTTTTTAAACCACCATAGCTTTTCTGTGAGATATGACCAGACTGGCTAGATTTCCCTTCCAACATGCATCAGTCTTGGGTGCCCATGATTCTGGTTGTCCTTCTGGTTGTCCTTGCTTGGATCACTTTTGATAAGTACTAACTACTGCACACCTGAAATGCTCCACAATACCTGCTGTTCTGGAGATGGTCTGACTCACCCCTCCGACATGTGCCATTGTAATAAAACTAGGTAACTAGATAGTCGTTGGTCTAAATCTACAGTGAATTACTGATGTTTTTACTTCTTCTTTAGGATGTGTTTTTTTCCCCCTTCTGCTTAATTAAAGGAGTAGTTCAGTGAAAACCTCAAGTACGATTTATTCATTGATCCAAGAAGTGGTCAATCAGTTGAGATGTTAGTCCAGATTTTACTTATTTAGAACTGGACTGGAGCTAACACTTGAAGTCTTTAGTCACCCAAATCTTTTCATCCCCAAAACTATTCTCAGCCAGCTCTAAATTAAGGTGTAGCAGACTTGTGGTTGTGGTTTAGGGCACAGTGACTTACTTTGAGTTATAAACATGAACTAAATAGTTCCTTCAGACAACAACAGGGCTGGTGTATGCTTAGCAGTCATAAAATAAAGGACTGTGTTATTGGAAAGCTTGAGCAGGCTGAGAGACGTTTTGGTGAAGTATATTTATGGGAACAGTTTGGGTGATTACTGACTTCTGTTGTTAATTAGCAATGTTATTAGGCATTGAGCATACCCCATGTCAGTGGAATAATATGGAAAACAGTTGTTTTTTGTTTTTGCTGTACTTATACTTTAATGAATTAATGTGCAGTGTGTTTGTGGCTATAAAGAATTAGCATCAACTAAAAAATGCAGTATGACTCATTTAGCCTGTTACAATAAGACATACAGAAATATCATGACCAAGGCTGAAAGGTTTCATAGGAACAATTTGGGTATATGTGTATGTGTAAATTTGTTTTTATTTATTTATCTATTTAATTAACAAGTTCATGTGTGTTGTGTTTGTAATTATAGCTTTAGCTAAAAAAATAATATAATAATATATTTTGCGAATTATTCCTTTAATAAACTTAGGTTACAAAGTGTTTCACAAGAGAAAACTAATATTACGCACAAGATTGTGACTCCAGACTTGTCTTGATTGATGGACAAAGTCTGGGGTCAGTGGACGATGTATTAATGATTGAATTTTGGATTTTTGCTGCAGTGTCCCTTTCAAAGACAACCTGTGTCAGGGGGGACAGAATAGCGATACTGTCAAAAGTATTGTCACACTGTGGTATTTTAACTTTCACAGCATTAGCGGAACTTCTTCCACCTGCGTAAATTTCCACCCGGACAGAGCAGCAGGACGGACCAGGAAACATGGCGTTCAACTTTGGCGGCCCTTCGAGCAGCGCGGGTGAGTTTTAATGTATTACATTTATTTTTATTCATTTTCATTACAAAACGGTACCTTTAGCACCAGGGGTTGAACACATGCATATATATCCAGGGTTGGGAAAATTAAGAACATCGTAGTGCTTGTAGCTGTGTTTAGGAGCGGCTTTAGCTAACGTGCTAACACAAACATGTAACTTAAGTATTTTATTTTATTTTAAATACTTTTGTACCCTTGATACATACGTGATAATAAATCGAATACAGTACAGAAATAAAACAGTAATAATATTAGCTTTGCCCACCAATACAAAGCTGTTTTTTTAATAACATGCTTTATTTATAAAATGCCAGACAGTAAAACTAAAGCAAGTGCTCTTTAATTCACTGAGCTTCAGTCTAAGTACAATAATATTGGTTATGCACAATTATACCGCAATCATATTGGTATTGGCACATATGTGCTTGAAACAAATTAACCAATATCTCAAATTAATATTTGATTTTGTGCCATTTGGAGTTTTTTGCTGACTATTTGCTTAAAGGCTTTTTATTGTCATTTTGTCTTGAATTGAATCTATATTTGTCAACGATATATGTCCCAATTTAAAGTTAGTTAACTTGTCATGTAATGGCTTACGGGTAAATTCCATTTTGGTGTATTTCTAATACATACCTACAAAACATAAATCACATACTCTATACAGAAGGATATTAATAGAGAAAGAAATTGAAAGCCAGAGTAAACATATGAAAAAGAAAGGGGAAGTTGAGATATTCCAGGAGTAAATATTTTGAGCACCTGACAAAATAAATCGTTTTTTCATTTTGACAGCAATATTAATATAATGATGGTAATTTAAATCTCTGACCCTAAAATAGCACTAGCACAGTTTTAATGTGCATTAAGACTAAATTAACCCAAACTTACTAAAGAATAAGTGACTGCTGTGGCCTCATTGGGCTGTGTCCCTGCCAAACGCTATTTCAAATCCTGCAATTTGCAGTACAAGCCCATTGTACTTTTAATTCTGGTTAATATTTAAAAATATATCCAACATAAATTTCCAAATATGTAATATGCCTTAATAGAGTTAATGATAATACTCTGTGTTCTTACAAACCTGAAATTGATTGACCTGTTGACTTGATTGGGTTGTTTTGCTCATGCCTGCATGCCTCATGCCATCTGTGATCAGCATGGCATCATTGAAATGCGTGGGGAGAACCATGGTCTCCATCCTCCTCACATTTCTATGTGCACATGTCATCACTGATGTCTTGTTTGTTGTCAATAAAGGCTCTTCAGGGTTTTCATTCGGTTCATTTGGTGCCAAAACGACAGCATCAACAGGTTTTGGCTTTGGTACTAGTACCACTACTACTGCTTCATCCGGATTTGGTAGTAAGTTCATCTGCTCATTTTCATATAATTAACCGTTGCACGTGTGGAATCATTTTACATTTTCATTATTACTGTAATTCATGTCAGTTTTCACCCGGCTGTTTTCTCTGAAAAAACCTACACTGCATGTCCAGAGCTGTCTGGACGCCCCTTATGAGTGAATTGGGTTGTTTTTCAGGGGCCATATCATATTAAACAAATGTTCTCACCTTTTTAAAAATTGAAGATATTAAAGTAGTATGTAGACACAAACTAAATTTTCAAAATGCACCACTCCCCAGTCCATGTAAGGAAAAAGTTGGGAAAAAAAACTTGCAGAAAGAGTGTGTGTGTGTGTGTGTGTGTGTGTGTGTGTGTGTGTGTGTGTGTGTGTGTGTGTGTGTGTGTGTGTGTGTGCGCGTGCAAAAAAGTGTAAAGTGTAAAAAAACGAGCAAGTGTAAGGATCTGAGCCCCTTTGACAAGTGCCTTATTGTGATGGCTAGACGAGTCAGAGCATCTCCAAAATGGCAGGTCTTGTGGAGTGTACCAAGTATGCAGAGGTTTGTACCTACCAAAAGTGATCCAAGGAAGGACAACTGGTGAACTGGTGACCGGGTCGTGAGCACCCAAGGCGGGTGAATGCTGACTCTAATAGAAAGGGGTCAGAAAACACAGTGCACCACAGTTGTTTCAGCAGCATAAGCTTGATGCTTTGATAACTCCCTTACAGGCACCTGTGTGATTGTTCAAGTGGATAAACTTTTCTTATTCATAATTTATCATCGCTTTTTTTTTTTTTTTTTTTTTTTTTTAGGTCTGTCTGCCCCAGCTTTTGGGGCCACCACCACGACACCTGCCTCCACAGGGTTTGGGTTTGGCGCGACGACCACAGGTTTGTTGATTTGTTTTGAACCAATCCTGTAAAATGGTAGATGCTTGATTAGGTGGTTTCACGTTAGATGAAAATTGGCAACTCCTAAACCTAATGCTTTTCCATGTGCGCTAGTTGTTGGCAAACTTCACATTCTGACATACCTTTTCTGATGCATACTAAGTTGGAACAGAACAGAAAGACAGTTGTTACAGTGCCATCTGTTTAAAAAAAAGGGCCATGCTTCCAGTCTTAATCTGTTTGGCTTATCCTTATTTGAATCCCCCCAAAAATGCTCTATGTACACCCATATACCCAACCAGTTCACAGTACCTGCATTCTGTATTAATACTCTGACTCACTGTGTTGTAAATAGACTGTTTTGCTGCTCACACAGATGGAGAAAACTGAAGTCAGACCTCAGATTTGTTTAAACTGGGCCAAATTAGGCCAAAAACTAAACTAGCACAAGCTTAAAAAATTGAGCTAATTGGCAAAACCACTCCGGTATGAATATTTAGTTTTGTGTTTACTGAAAGATTTAATTAAAGTGCAGTAATAATGTAAAAAATGTCACCTAAATGTCTGACACACTGTGTAGTTTGATCTGCCTTAAGTTGTGTGAAACTGACAATTATTACAATTATAATTTACTTTAATGCTAATACAAAACAAGAAATGACATAAAGGCACTAGGGGCAATTAGCATCATCATTGCAGTAGTGATTTGGTGAGGTGAAGGTTTCTGCAACACTGCTTTATTACAATGTGTTCACTATTATCTAACAAAAAGCTTAAAGAAATCAAATATATACTATGATGGACAAATAAAAGGTTCACAGCTGTTTGTGAACAATAGCATACTGTGGCAGAAGAGTTGTTTACTGAAATGGTGTTTTTTAATAACCAAATATTGTAATTTGTGTATTTTATCATATTTTTTACTCATATTCTACAACACCTTTTATTAGTACATTCCAGAAAGAATCAACTAAAATAAGACTAACATTTAAACTAATTAAGTGGAAAAATAAAAGACAGGGTCTACCAGCTACTGAAATGGAATAAAATCTACAGCCACCAGATTAAGAAAGCAATAAAAGGAGAGAACACAAATGACCGATAGCTAGACAGAGGAAAGGAATAAATAGTGTTAATGTTTTGAACACCTGAGAAAATAGATCTTTCATTTAGACATGAAAACATTCATATAATGATGTATTTTAAATTCTAAATTAAAGCTCTGACTGTGAAACAGCAACGAGTAAGATGGACAGTTGTAATGTGCATAAAAAAAATTCCAAAGAATTATTGACTGCTCTGGCCACATTGGACTGTTTCCACCCCAAACACTATTTCAAATCCCATGCTTGCAATACACCAGCCCTTTACACTTATAAGATTAAATAGTGCATTCATTTCCAAATATGTCATATGCCTTAATAAAGATAATGGAAATACTGTTTACTGTTTCAGACCTTAAATGTGTTGTTTTGATTGTCTTGTTTTGCTCAGTGTAGTTTGTGGCAGGGCTTCTTTCCAAGAAGTGGTTGCCAGTGATTTCATTGATGATGAAATTGTTTGTAGTTGAAAGTAGTCCTTATTACTTGTAGCTCTGTTTGCTCTCTTCATTCTTTCTTATTTCTCTTGTAGTTCTGGCTGGTATTGATTACAGTGTTAATGTCCATATTTTTCATGTGCATCATGGTACTAAGTAGCATTAATCACGTTAACAAACTTATGGTACTACTACTCTTCGCTGAATAAATGTGCTACAAACCTGACAGTTTGTTTTGATTGGACTATTCTGCTTCTCTTACACCTCCAGAACAGCAGGTCTTTTGGAGCATTCCAGTACGCAATAGTTAGTACCTAACAAAAGTGCTCCAAGAAAGGACAATTGGTGAATTGGCGACAGGGTCATGGGCAACCAAGGCTCACTGATGCATGTGGGGTGTGAAGGCTAGCCTTTCTGGTTTGATTAAAAAGGGGAGCTCCAGTTGTGCAAAATGTTCATGCTGTCTCTGATGTAAAAGGGTCAGAACACCCAGTCCACCCACACAGTGCACCACAGTCAAAGCTGTTTCAGCAGCATGAGGGATCTACTCAATATTAGTCAGGTGGTGTTAATGTTGTAGCTGATTGGTGTATTTGTAAGAAAAATATCTTCATATCAGCCACCACTATTCTTAAACACTTTATCAGCACACACTCAACCAGCCTAGCTCTGTTTTTACTTGCTTATGTGACTACACTGATCTCCCACCTTCTTAACTCTTGACTAACATGTCTTTCTTTCTTTCTTTCTTTCTTTTCTTTTTCTGTCTTTTTCCTTTCATGGCTCCCTGTGTCACCAGGATTTGGGGGGCTGGGGCCTGTGAGCACCACTACAGGGGGGTTAGGCTTTGGGGGATTTGGGTTGAACACTAATCCAGCAGCAGTCAACTTAAACATGGGGGCCTTTGGAGCCCCAGCCACCACCGCCACTGTTTTCAATTTTGGCAATAGTCTTGGCGGTGCAGGTAGATGCCTCTCTAGAATGATCATAATCATCACCACCATCATCGTCATTCTGCAACTGTATTTGTCTGTTTGTTGTTTCTTCATAAACATCTGTCTTTGATCTTAGCAGATCCATAGTGGAGAACAGGGGACAGCCTAACTCATTTTGGGGTTTTGCTAAACAATGTTTTTAATATTGTTTTATTATTGTAAGTTTATGTTTTATTACTAGCAACAAAAACATCCCGTCTACACACAAATGTGAAATTTAATTTGGGCACCTATGCTTAAGTGTTGAAAATGCACATAAATCCCTAGAGAACCTGAGAGGCTGAGCAAATTTGGTCAGTTGATTCAAAAGCAGTCAGTTCAGTACATTTTATGTTGTTTGAACATACAGTAAATATGCATCAAAATAAATACATACTCAATACTTTGTACTGTGTGTATTTAAATAAATATATATTAGATGCATATACATTTTAGATCTTAAAATTGTTGCCGCTAGTGTACTGCTTCTGCCCTTCTGTGTTTTCTTGAGTTTTTCCCCCAATAAAATGTCTTACGTTAACTTCAGAGCTGAAAATTATATTTAGCAAGATTTGTGGCACTTTTCATATAATTTCTTAATGCAGGCTTAAGCAAGGTCTAGATGAGATCTGTAATATTGCACAGAACCACAAGTGTGGTTGCAGAAAAGTGGTGGAGAAATAAACTTTTGAAAAGTAAAGATTCTTTGTTCATTTGTTTTGGGGATAAAAAAAAAAATTTATTACAGTAAAAGGAGTAAATGCTCATTAGGGTTTCTCAGAAGTTCAGTATAAATTTCAGCGCCACCCAGTGAAAAATCAACAATTGGTATGGTTTCCAAGAATCGCACACCATGAAATTCAGCTCAGATGGTTGAACTCTTAAATGCTTAAGTGAAAAAACTATTTGGATTGGAACTCTGGGATTTTACAAGATCTTACATGTTTTGAATAGACATTTTAATATTTGTCTTCGAGAATATTCATGACATGAACTGGGAGGTCCAGGTGAGCTGGAATGGAATGAGTCGATTGAAAACATGTTACTTTAGGATGGATGTGGAGAAATCCCTCACTGGTTGTCAACAGTTGATGTTTTGTTCATATGAGAAGGTGACCAAAATAAACAGGTTCTCCCGAAACCTGCATTTACAAAATCTGTTACATTTTACTTTGTGTTAGGTTGTGCCCAGTGCTCCTATGCACTTCCTTCATACAGCATAAGCAAAGGCATTTTTAAGGCGTTCATTAACCCTTGAATAGTTTTTTAGTGTTAACTGTATGTTCAACCTTCCACCATCCCACAGCCCCCTAGAAAATGCAGTTTGACTTGGCTCCACCCATTAGGTCTCTAGGTCCCTTTAGTATTGTTCCATATACAGTCGCATACAAAAGTCTTGGCACCCCTGCTCAAATGACGTGCATGTTGATCTACCATTATGGTTTATTCACTGAATGTATTAGGAAAAATCAAACATTAAATATGCCCTGTGCAAAACAAGTTCCACTTTGTAGTTTTGTTTAATTTATCTCCAGTGCATTTACCGGATTAGAAAATCAGCCAAATGTGGGGGTGTTAAAACTTTTGCAGCAACAATTAATGTAGGTGTTCGATATCAGCCTTTCATAAGTCTTGTGCACACCGTAGTGTTTCCAGTAGCTTTTTTCACTTCTGTGTCTCAGTTCTCATGGCACTGACTTAGGAAAAAAATATTGCACTTTCTCATCTCTCGCTCATTCCTGCTCACTGTCATTTTCATTCTTAACACTTTCGGGGTTGTTCACTCTTACTGATCTTTCTTCCCCTTCCTCATCACCTGTGTTGTCCAGGTGCATTTGGAGGCTTTGGCACCACTACTACTTCAGCTGCTGCTGGATCCACCTTCAGTTTCTCCAACCCCACCAATACAGGTCACCTTTCTTTCAACTTCTGGTATTTCCTTTCCAGTTTCAGAAACTGAGGTGCCTCAGAAGGTTAAAGACATAATAATAGTAATAATTCTTTCTTCTTCCTTTTTGTCCTGCTAATCCCTTCCTTCTGCTTGATCTTTTTTCTCACTTCTTTTCCTGCTCCTACTTCTCCTCTCTTTCTCGTTCTCCTTCTTCTCCTTGTTCTATTCCTGCTCCTCTCCCCCCTCCCTTCTCTTTCTTTTTTCCTTTTTCTCCCTCTCCTTCTCATGCACACCTGTATCCAACCCAAAGCATATGCATATGAACAGGGGTTGGTTTTACCACAGGCTTCTCTTTTAAACTGTGCAATACTGTTTTGCCATCTGTAGGTGGCACTGTGGTTAATAAGTTTGTAAAGCTCTGGAACACACTCCAAATAGAGATCAGGGAAGCTCACTCACTTAATTTTTATACCTGAAAGCCAAAACACATTTTTTTACTCCAGCCTTTAACTAGGTGATTTACATTTTTTTTCTTATTGTTGTTATTTTTATTTTTCCTGTATGTTTGATGTATTTATGATTTAGTTTATGCCTTACATCAGTGCTTCTTGTTGGCAAATTGTTTTATTTCATGCTTTATTTCAGTGCTTACTTTTTCTTAATTGTTTATTTTTTTATCTGTTTACTGTAAAACACTGAGCTGCATTTCCTGTCTGAAAGGTGCTATACAAATAGTTTGTTTTGGCATCATGGCAAAGCATTCTGTACAATTCTATGCAGGTTGTTTTAAAGTTGGAGCCAATTGGTGTATAGCATTACTGTACATGGTGTTGTAGATCGAGTGTAAATGGCAAATCACTTCCTTAGTGATTGTTCATTTGTGTGGCGTGCATGTTGGATCCTTATTCAGGTTCTGTTATTCAGATCTTAAGTGCTGTACCATTAAAAATGCAACCGAAAATTAGAGTAAGAAGCTGGCTAATACAGAACCAACTTCAGGTTTCAGTGGTGATTTTAATTCTCATGCATATTTTACTGACAGGTGCTGGGCTGTTTGGAAACACCCAGAATAAGGGCTTTGGATTTTCATCTGGCCTGGGAACAGGCACAGGTCCTGGAACAGGATTTGGCGGTTTGGGAGGAGGAGGTCTGGGTTTTGGAGGCTTCAACCTCCAGCCTACTCAGCCTCAACAGGGTAAGGCTAAAAACAAGTTTCACACAGGTACACAAATTCAGACATTGTTTAAACTGCTGCAAAGTCTAAGACAACTGCAGAAAACTGTGTTTCTCACTTTCAGATTTATATTGAACATCAAGGCTATCTGTGAAAGTTGTTATTCATTGCATAGACTGCTGTATAGTCCTGCCAGATGACATTTATTGTGCTATCTAGTCATTGTAGTCAGGTTTTTTTTAAGGAAAAAAGAGAATTTTTTTTCTTTTCAGTCACAAGTCTGACCCTGGTCTTGGCAGGCCACAGCACAGAGTTCAAGAGTAGGGTTCTGCCACCTGAAACGTGCCTGATTTATCTCATTAGTAGTTAGTACAGACTTGGTGAGTTGATTTCAGAGTGTTATGCTGCCTTCATGGTCAAGTGGGAACTTTTAAACAAAGAAAAAAAACACTTGAGAAGCATGCAGTTCCCAATCAGAAAGTCTGAGTTTACTGCATAAAGAATGCTCTGCCATCATTTTAGAGACTTTCTAACAGTTTCACACACAGCTATGGTAACCCAAAGCAACATTTTGTTGGCCTAACATGTCTGAGCAATAGCAGGGATTTCCCACTGTGATGATAGATTCTCGCCTTGCTTTACCTGCAGGAGGATTGTTTGGCCAGCAGGCCCAGGCACAAGCCCCAGCCCAGTCTAACCATCTGATCAACACAGCAAGTGCCCTCTCAGCCCCCACACTGCTCAATGACGAACGTGACGCCATCCTGGCCAAGTGGAATCAGCTGCAGGCGTTCTGGGGCACAGGAAAGGGCTACTTCAACAACAATATACCACCTGTGGACTTCACTCAGGAGAACCCTTTCTGTCGTTTCAAGGTGTGTCACAGTTCCACAGCTAATACAATATTTTACAAAAGCCAGTTTTATCCCATTGATGACTCCTAGGTGGATAAGGCTGCTCACTATAGAGGTTGTTACAGCAACATTAAGCTGTGCAGCATAGCAGATGGCTACACAATGTAAATCAGACCCCTAAGAAATCACAATTTTGTGTGCTAATCTGTGGGGGACATACACCGATAATCCATAACATTAGCAATATTGAAAAAGCCCCCCTCATGCTGCTAAAACCGCTCTTTCACAGAGTCAGCAACACATTAACTCTGTGGGATCAAACCACACAGGCTAGCCTTCACTCCCCATGTGCACCAGTGAGCCTTGGGTGTTTATGACCCTGTGGCTGATTCACCTGTTCTTCCTTGGATACTAACTACTGCATACCTCAAACACATTTACATATACATTTACAGCATTTAGCAGATGCTCTCATCCAGAGTGACGAACAACAGTGCTTTGTGGTCCATGTCTGTTCTTCTATCTGTAGAGCTAAACCCGTCAACAGCTGTCATTCTACTAAGATACTACTAGCTAAGGTACAAACCTTAACAATCCCTGCCAAACCTGTAAACCCAAAAGGCAATCAAGTATATGAGTTAACCATAAACAATAGACAGTAACAACCAATGCGCAATAAATATGAGGCTAGTTAGTTTCCAAGATACTCCCTTGAAGAGGTGCGTTTTGATTCGTCGCTTGAAGACCGTGAGAGACTCAACAGTTCTGATGACAAGAGAAAGTTCATTCCACCACTGGTGAGCCAGGACTTAAAAGAGTCTTGATTTAGATCTTCCTCTTCTTTTGAGCGTTGAAGGCTCAAGGCGAGCAGGTGTTGATGCTCGGAGAAGACGGGAAGTGACACGTTGCTAGATCATAGCTGATGGGCAAGGAGGCGCAGCTCCAATCTTGGCTTTGAAAGCAAGTATCAGTGTTTTAAACTTGATGCAAGTGGCCACAGGGAGCCAGTGCAGGTTCTGAAGGAGATGTGTGGTGTGAGAATTTCGGGAGACCTACTGTTTTGGAGATGCTCTGACTGTTGTTGAGTCATCACAATGCCCTTGTCAAAATGATCAGGCCCTTTCGCTCTGCCATTTTTCCCTTTTGCACATTATCTTCAAGAACTGAGTGTTCAATTGCCTAATTACCTGCTCCTAGGGCAGATGGAGGACCCTGTTTTAGCTCAGACTAATTAAACTTTGTTGATGAATTTTGTGTCCATGCTTTTATTTATTTATTTTGTAAACATCTCTTCTTATTCTTTTACTTTTTTTTACATTCTTTCTCCCTATATCCCTTTATCCCTCTTCATCCTATTCCTCTCTCAGGCAGTAGGTTACAGCTGTATTCCAAGCAGTAAGGATGAAGATGGCTTGGTGGCTCTTGCTTTGAATAAGAAAGAGGCAGATGTGCGCAGTCAGCAGCAGCACCTAGTGGAGTCGCTGCACAAAATGCTGGGAGGGAACCCCACACTCACGGTCAACGTGGAAGGTGTCAAAGCTCTACCTGACGACCAGTGAGTAAATTAGGAAAAATGTTGTAACAGTACTAAGAACAGTAACAGAAGTGTTAAAAAAAAGGGACTTTGTTACCCCCGAATATAGCGTTGAATAATGTTTTGAAAAATGCAACATTCAGCTGTTTATGAGCAACTTAACTGCATTTAGTATGGAAATAGTATTTCTTCCGCCAGCGGTTCTAAGAACTATGAAGTTCCTCTGGTATAAAAGTGCCTTATGTTTAAGCTCTTGCATTTATACAATTACAGACAAAGTGCATTAGTTACATAAAGGTGAGGATCTACGAGACTAGGAATATTAGCATAGTAATTATTGATGTTTTATATGTAGAACGGAGGTAATAATCTACGTGGTGGAGCGCTCACCCAATGGCACATCCAAGCGAGTTCCAGCTACCACTCTGTTTAACTTTGTGGAGCAAGCCAATGTTAAGGCCCAGCTTCAGCAGCTGGGTGTGACCATGAGCGTCACCCGGACTGCACTGTCCCCTGCTCAGCTCAAACAGCTCCTGCAGAACCCTCCCGCAGGTAGGTGATGATGCCCTGTTCACCCGAATCACTGTATTGTTCCCAAGGTGGTAATCTGTCTTAACATCTGTTTTCTTTGTGTCTTCATACTGTATACATTGTACAAACTGTGGTTATGAACTAAAAGGGATGAGAAAAGGTAATGATGATAACTGTTCATGGAAGTTAATATGATTGTTCGGTTTTTACTTCTGAAGGATTTCACTCATCATCTCCGCCAAGTAAGATTTTTTGTTTTTTCCAGGGGTGGATCCCATCATTTGGGAGCAGGCTAAAGTGGACAACCCTGAACCAGATAGGTAAGTGTCCGCCCGTAGCTTGGGATACGTGCATACTGCAAACAAAGGCCTATTTTACATGTGCCACCAGGGGGTGAGCTCTTCCTTTTGATTTTATATTAAAAGTAGAGCTGGGCAATATTGTGTTTATCGTTCTTGTGAGGCACAATATGCTTTTGTAAGCTTACCTTTATTTCAGTAGTACTTAAACATGGTCAAACGTTATGTTTCATTTCAAGCAGTGTATCATACTGCAGTGTGAAAAAAAATAAAAAAAATAAAAATTTGTACTCACTTTGGCTCTTTTTCCAATGTTCCATCTTAATACATATTGTGACCTCAAAAGTGATATTTTTTGCCATATCGTCCACCCCTAATTCATTGGCCATAGCTTTCACATATATAGAGAATAGACATGACTTGCAGCAATGTGTAATGAAATATACCATGAAATTCAATAAAAATGTAAGAGAAAACAGAATAAAAACTCTAAAATGGTCATTTTTTATTTTGGACCATTACTTCATGAAATACTTGTTGATGTGATGTGACATACATACACTGATCACTGTATTATAAATGTTCAGTTGGATTGCTGTGAAATCAGCATGAATTATTTCTGTATCATAAATGAAAGTGGCCTAAATCAGAATTGAGGTCAGATACAAGGCGTTTTTGCTGTTTATACTGCCACAGTCCAATGGCTTGGGTTTAATCATTCATCTACTGTTTAATGTGCTGACATGAAATTAAAGACAATGGTTTATTTATAGATTGACATTTAAAAAAAAAAAAAAGAGTTTTACTGCTGATAATTGTGCAGATTATTATTTTATCACTATGTAATACATTTTTATTTTGTGGGCATTTTCAAAATTTTAGTATATACTGAAATTGAAGTGCTTAACCAATTAAACTATTTCTGCTTTTATTTCTTCTTCTACTGCTTATGGTAATGTCATTGATGGTTTCCCAAATAATTTTTGCTTTTTTTCCAGACTGATCCCAGTGCCTATGGTTGGTTTTAAGGAGCTGCTCCGGAGGTTAAAGATTCAGGAACAGATGACTAAACAACACCAGACCAGAGTAGATGTGAGTGGCCATTATCAGCGCTAAAGCAATACTATGAAAATATTTCCATAATGAAATTCCATATTTTGATGGACATCTTTTCAGAAAAATATGTGGACAGTGCAATTAGGTGCTCTATAGTGGCTACACCTACAGGCAGAAGGACCCCAGGATGGGCCGTGTCGACTAAAAATTTCTTTGGTGTACACAAAGAAGTGAACATCGATCAGCTGGAACATTAACATCGATCAGCTGGAACATTAACATCACTGATCGATAAAGAGAATGACGTTGACTTTTTAGTTATTTCATTACAATGACATTTGTTGATGTTGATGTACTGAAAGCAGGAAAAATAGCTCAATGTAAGAATCTGAGCCACTGTAACAAGGGCCTTTTTGCGATGGCTAGACAACTGAGTCAGAGCATCTCCAAAAGAGCGGGTGTTCCAGGCTTTGCGGATGCAGCGCGTAGTGTAAATATCCATGATGGAGGGGAGAGAGACCCCAATGATCTTTTCAGCTGACC
>JBBPDA010139714.1:0-21518 GCA_037974385.1 Arnoldichthys spilopterus
ACGGTACCTTGCTCAAGGGAACCTCAGTAGTGCCCGGGCTGGGACTCGAACCTGAGACCTTCAGGTCTTAAAGGCAGCGTCCTAACCACTAGGCCACCACTTTTAAATGCGTTGCTCCAAAATATGAAGCATTTCACATCACACTGTTTTACTGTGGAAGGTGTCATGTGCCAATTCGGTAGACATTACCCACCCATGGTAGCGACAGTGCCCAAGGAGGCGGGGCTAATAAAATAATTATATATTTATACGTTTATTTATTTATTTTATTATGTATTTATTTATTTATTCCTATTTTATATTACTTATCATCCCTGTTGTATTGCCATACACAGTATTTTATATCGATTTGTTTTTAAAGAAACAATTAATTTTTCTTTCCTAATTCTTTGTTTTTCTCTTATTTATTAAAACTTTTATTTCATTCTTTTTTAAATTCTCTTTCTTTTAAATTGCTCTGTATTAATATATATGTATATACTACTTTTACTTGTTTTTACAGATTTTTCTCTCTTTTTTGAGTGTAAGACAATTTGAGCTGCATTAAAATGTATGAAAGTTTCTGTAAAAAATGTATTACAAATATATAAATATATATATAGACAATGTCCAAAGGAACAAAACCTATCAGTGTCTTTACCGGTGTCTGATTAATAGCCTCACTGCTAATACAACAACTGATCCTAACACTGTTGGGGAATATAGCTGAACTAATCTCTGTTCTCTGCAGTCTTCGCTGGCGTTTCCGTGACGACTTTCCCATCTTTATTATGTGTTTCTCCGGCAGTGAACAGATCAGTAAGCGCCAGTCTCAGATCGACCGGCTGTACGTGTCTCTGAAGGACCTGGTGGACGAGAGGAAGTGTGGTCTGGAGCAGCAGTACTGGCTCTTCCAGCTGAACCGCGAGGTGGACGAGTTAGAACAGTGGATCGCAGAGAGAGAAATGACCGCCAGCTCCACCGAACTGGGCCAGGACTATGAGCACGTCACCGTTAGTAACACATATTCAATCTTTATTGGAGTGGATTGGTAATGCAGCTGCATTCTGTCGCCCTGGGCTGTGATTATACACAACCTGGGAAAAGTTTTAGAACACCCGATATCTCCAGTTTACTGGTCATTTTAACAGTTTAATTACAGTGTATAACCCTAATGGTAAAATGACAAAGGTCTATATATAAATATATATAATTTATATATAAGCCACCAAAAACAAAAAAAAAATCTTATGCATTTGATATAAAACAGGCTTCGTTCAGGAATGAAAGACCTGGTGAACATAGAGGTTTCCTGAGGCCGAGGAAATAAATGAAGCCCTAAAGGTTAATGCAGAGAATTCCTAGAGGTGCCAAAACTTTTTGCTGCTTGACTTTCACCCCCTTCTGTCCAGTTCATCCCAAAAGAGCTGTATGGAGCTGAAGTCTGGAGACTGTGCTGCTCTTCCATGAACTGAATCTACTGCTGAGTTCTTCTCTTCTAATGTTTGGGCTCATGATCTTACTGTGTGTGTGTTCCCGGTCTTTTCCTCCTCATTGTGATAGTGATATACAGTACTACTTCCTGCTCTACAGCACTGTGCTAATAATGCAGCAGAGGCTGTAGAAACAGTGTGTTCCAGCTCCGCCCACGTTCCCACAGAGGGGTTTGTAGGTCATCAGCAGAAGTTGGGGCTCCTGTGGGAATTGTCTGCATTAACCTTCAAGGCTTCATTGACTTCCATTGTTGCAGGAAAAGCTGGAAGTCCTCCAGGTTCTTAATGCTAGGAGGAAAAGTCTGTTGTCTATAAATCTACATCATATTTCAGTGTTTGGATCTAAACTTTTTATTTATGATGGATTTATTGATTGTAAACACTCGCATTTGTACCATTTAAGGTTATTCACTGTAATCAAACTGCTTAAATCACCAATAAACACTGAAAACACTGGGTGTTGTAAAACTTTTGACCAGTAAAGTAAGCTCTGTAAATATGTACTAAAGCCTCACGGCATCTCCGTGCTTTCTTTCCTCAGATCCTGCAGGAGAAGTTCACCGAGTTTGCGTCAGAGACGGGCAGTCTGGGGCAGGAGAGAGTGACAGCTGTCAATCAGATGGTAGACGAGCTGATAGATTATGGCCACGCGGACGCAGCCACCATCGCGGAGTGGAAGGATGGAGTGAATGAAGCCTGGGCTGATCTGCTGGAGCTTATGGAGACCAGGGCTCAGATGCTTGCAGCTTCACACCAACTCCACAAGTTCTTCTCCGACTGCAGAGAGGTGAGGCTTTGTCCAGCTCCTCCAGTCACTGCCCACGTTATTAGAAACCCATACCTTGAAGTGGGACCAAAGTGATGTGGAAATTCACTGATTTTAGTCCCAAAGTAAACCATGTTAAGGGAGTTCAGTCTAACACATAACTTCTGAGGTGTTTGTAATGGATGGACCTGGCTGACACGCTAAAGATGTCCTATTGATAACGCTAGGCCTACCTGTGCGTCCATAGAAACGGCTTGTACAGCTTTCAATTCAACATCCTTTTATTCCATTGCGTCGAATATCCACATCCAAAATAAGCCACACTGGTGATTAGCTTTTCGTTAGCGTTAGCATTAGCGTTAGCATGTGAGGGTTCTTTACATGGAGAGCAGCACCCCAGTTAGTGTGTGGTCATAATTTTACCATCAGTCATAAAAAGAAGTGCGGGAAGTGTGCGGCTCTGAACGTGCTTCTCAACAGAGTTTGGGTCTCAGTGTCGTTTATCATGATAATCCTGCAGATCATAATCGATTGTCCACTGAACAATCAACACTGTCGTCCAAGCCTATTTGGAGGTGCTTATATCATCCCGCTTGCCAGTGTGTCTATAATAACTGTGTAATAACACTGTAATAATGCATGAAACAGTGTAATTACTGGTGATGTTGTAGTCGAAAAGTTGTTGGATTGAAGATGGATAAAAATTCTGGAAAGCTCTGTTTTCTGGAGTGAGACGTTTTATAGAAGGAGCCTTCAATGCAACGCCGGACACCGTTTCTCCCTGCCGGATGAGAATGAATGACCCAGAGGTTTTCACTCCTCCAACTTTTAAACCCCGCCGGTTTCCTGTTTTCACATTTTCACGACATACCAATTGCTATCAACCTCCCCCTACCTGCGACCCCAGGCCTGCCACCACTCTGGTTCCAGCCTTTGGTTTCACTGCCCCAAGCCATGGCCGGTTTCAGTGCAAGCGCAGATTCACCCACGCCTTCCACAGCACCTCACATTTTCACATTTTCCTCCATACAATCTCATAATTTCCTCCACAATGTAGTTACTGTCACACATGGATTACAGTAGTGCAACTTATGCAAATACATGTTTATCAACTTCAGCATTTAGTTCATGTAATTACATGTTATTACATAGAATACCCTCATTTAACACATGTGTAATTACTACTGTAATACTGACTGCATCAACAGTAATTACACTGTTTTTTTTATTACCGGGCCATCAGGCTCCTGAACACCACCTCGCACTGTCAATTCTCTTACCTCCATCCAATGTGCAATATTGCTGTTCACACTGGTCACTTTTTCTCTTCTGCACATCACACTTTACACAATGTGCCCTTCACACAGTTTCTTTATATATTTGTAAATATTCTTCTTATATATACATATATATTTTTTACATTTTATTTGTACTTTTATTTTATATTCATTCTTATTTATCATGTTCTTCTGCTGAGTTTACTGGTTCTTCTCGTCCAACACATTTCATTGTACTGTTGACCCAACGTTAATATGCATATGATCAATAAACCGAACTTGAACTTGAACTTGAACTGTTGTTTCAAGTGTTGTTAACATGTAATTACACCGTTATTTTGGACAGAGTATAGAGTGGGACTATTTATATTTACAGTGTGTGTTTGTGTGTGTGTGTGTGTGTGTGTGTGTGTGTGTGTGCATATCAGGTGTTAGCGCAGATTGATGATAAGCAGCGTCGGCTGCCAGAGGTTCGGGCGCTTCAGGACGGTTCCACCAACACCAGCGCCCTCCAGAGGCTGATGAACACCTTCGAACATGACATCCAGCTGCTGGTTGGCCAGGTGGGAACACACACACACACACACACACACACACACACACACTCTTAATGAACTTTTGGGAAATCCTATTTAATTACCGAGTTTAACATACTGGATATAAACGTTATGTTGTTCCCTCTGCTCCCCACATGTCAACACTGTCAGAAACCGCACGAATAAGTCTGTTAGACATTTCTGAACACCTCCACACAATCTGAGGGAGGTCAGGTCTATTCAGTTCAATCCAGTTTCATTTCTTCAGCACTTTTTACAGCTGAAGATGGCACAAAGCAGACACACAATCACACGCAAAGTGCACAACACCGAAATGTGACCTCTGCATTTAACCCATCACACGTGCACACATGGAGCAGTGGGCAGCTACCAACAGCGACCGGGGAGCAGTGTAGCGGGACGGTACCTTACTCAAGCGAACCTCAGTGGTGCCCAGGCCGGGACTCGAACCTGTGACCTTCTGTTCACAAGGGCAAAGTCCTAACCACTAGGTCACCACTGCCCAATATGGCCCCTCGATCTCCCGCTCAGCGTGATGCTGGCCAGCACCGGTGTCTGTTGGCTCACACAGCGGAATTGGAAGTCAGCACCCGGAGAAACTAGTGCTAGTTGCTCCACCATTACTGAACGTCATTGCGACGCCACCGGTGTCACAGTTTACTCCAGTTCTCTGTGCCCGTGTTCGCTCCACACACAGAGTTTTGGGGGAACGACCAGTTTTCTCCTTTAAAGCCCTCAGAAACAGGCGGTTTTGCACAGAGCAGTGTGTGTAACCACTCTGTATGTGTGTGTGTGTGTGTGTGTGTGTGTTCCTCAGGTGAGGCAGCTGCAGGAGAGCGCTGCGCAGTTGCGGACGGTCTATGCCGGAGAGAAAGCAGAAGCCATCGCTCTGAGGGAGCATGAAGTGATGCAGACGTGGAAAGAGCTGCTCGTTTCCTGTGAGGAGTGTCGCGTGCAGATCACCACGGCAACGGATAAGCTGCGATTTTTTGGCGTGGTCCGAGACCAGCTTATGTGGATGGACAGCATCATCTGCCAGATAGGGACAGAAGAGAAACCCAGGTAAAACACACACACACACACACAGCTTTAGTAGATTCAGTTCATGGAAGAGCAGCACAGTCTCCAGACTTCAGCTCCATCCAGCTGCTTTGGGGTGGACTGGACAAAAGGTGAAGAAAGTAAAGCAGCAAAAGTTCTGGCACCTCTAGGAAGAGGCAGCTGATGGCCCTATAAGGGATTTTGCAGAGTGTTTTGAACAGTGGAAGAGACCAGGAAGTGCCTGCTTTGAAGGGGGCTGAGGCGTCATTGTCCCATGTACAATGTTTCTTGTATCTTGTATCTTCTTGAATAAATGTACAGGCTGTTATAATAAATTGAATAATAAATATAGAAATAGTAATATAGCGTAAATATGTATGTATAACGTACATATCTCTTTTTCAAATGACATGGCTGGATACTTTCCACACAGACCTTATTGTCATAAATCAGACAGAAGCTCAAGTGCAGTGTATGAGTTTAATTCAAAAATCCAAAGTCAAAATCCAGAAAACAAGCAGGACAAGAAACCCTGAAGGCAAGAGCTGTGTCGTGCAGAACAAAACAATACTTCGTCACATGTGATTCTACACTTCCTGTTTCAATAGTAAATATTAAGAGATTTTAATCCTTCAATTGGCATCATCACTGTGCCCCAGACTGGATTTTTATATATATAAGTGTAAGGCCTGAAACCAGGATCTGGCACCAAGAAACCAAGTGGAGATGGCTTCAGATCCAAGATTCCATATATATATATATATATATATCATTTTTAGAAATTTGATTTATTTTCAATTTTTTGGGCCACTTTTTGAAGGAGTTTTCTTGTGAAACTGTTCCTTTAATGTGCAGTTACCATGAAAAATCCCTGCTATTGGTTAATAGTGAAGTACTTGGCCGTGATATGACCTGCTCCTGGTCCCAGACTGGCCCCTGGGCTGCCCTGGTTGTGTGTAGGGCTGGTTTGGCCCCTTTTCTTCCTCCTTGTGTGATCTCTCCTCAGGGCTCTAACGGGCTGTGGGCTGTCTGCTGCTTGCAGGGACGTTTCCTCCGTGGAGGTGCTCATGAACTACCATCAGAGCCTGAAGAGCGAGGTGGAGGCGCGAAACAAGAGCATGCTGCAGTGCATCGAGATGGGAAAGACCCTGCTGGCTGCCCGAAACCCCGCCTCAGAGGAGGTGATGGATCTCCAGTGGAGCTCACATCTGCAGCCTCCTCGAGAACCGTAGTAGCAATGAAAAGAGTAACATTAGCCACGATACGCTCGGTTTCACTGGCCTGTCCACACTGCACTGCTGATACACGTCTTAGCTGCTGTGGCGAAATTGAAGCTTTACAGAAATCCAGAGCGACTGAATGAGGAACTGTAGAGAACGCTGTTTAGAGTAGAGGTGGGGGGAAATAATCAGTACAGTGTACTATTGCTGTATTTCTTAAACGAGTATCATTATTTATTTACTTCATATATATTTTTTTTTACTTTAAAATGTATTCAACAGACTTTTATTTTGGCGCATACGTCTAAAAGCATTGCTTCTGATGTCCACAAGGTGGCACTAGCACTGTAGAGTCACAGTGTAAGCAGGTTACAATAAGCTCTTGATATGTGACTGACTGTATAGACATCATGCAAGCAGGTTTCAGTCCGTTCTAGACATGTCGCAGGCTGTTGAGTTGTAGTGTGAGCAAGTTTGTCAGTTCTAGATACATGGCGGCATTTTCATTCTGCTTGATTTCAGTTAGCTACAACAATAGTGTAGCTACAGTGTGTGGGCGGTCGATACGATACGATCATGATATTTGGGCCACAGTTTGAGTAAAGTAAGTAAAATTCATTTATAAATTTCACAAACAGACGTCACAACGCGTTGTACAAAGGAAGAGCACACAGGAAACTACATTCCATACATACGTACATAAAGTAAGAGATGTATAAAGAAAAACATAAGTAATTCATTAAGATCCAAATGCCTGGCGAAAGAGGAAGATTGGCACCGTATTCGTAGTAAAAGAAAGAGGAGGTACCAACCTGTGTAGTAATCTGAGGAGTCTCTGCAGCCGTCTCTCCCACTCTGACTTCCTTTTCGATTTCCACAAAAGAAGAACAAGGTTTGATGCCACCTTGTAGATTTCAGGAGCAATGACATCAGAGCAGAGGTATGTACCAAAATAAAAGTCTGTTAACTATTTTAAAAATTATATTAAATAAGTAAATAGACGTATTCGGTGTCGCTGTACGGAAATATTGTTACACTAAATAGATTTTTCTCTCACTTCTATTTACAACCAAAAAGAACATTTGTGGGCGGAGTCTATATAATTGGATTACAGTAGGGCTATTGGTGGCCTAGTGGTTTGGACACTGCCTTTGGAACCTGAGGGCTGCAGGTTCAAGTCCCGGCCCAGGCACTACTGAGGTACCTTTGAGTAAGGTACCGTCGCGCTACACTGCTCCCCGGGCGCTGTTGGTAGCTGCCCGCTGCTCCACGTGTGCACGTGTGATGGGTTAAATGCAGAGGTCACATTTCGTTGTGATGCTTGAGTGTGTTCACAGTGACAAACAGACACTTTCACTTCATTTATGGATGGCATATGTTTGGTTTTCTAGGTGAACTATGACTAACTGTCTAACATTAGATATTCACATCCTTCACTGAGTTGCTTTTGGTTTTATGCTACTGCTGTGATTTTGTATAGAGTGACAACACCTGGAGTGTCATCGGTAAATATACAGAATGTGACCCAGTACCAAATGATATAAAGATCTGAACATGATAGAAAGATTACATAAGGTTTTGCTTTTCAGGAAGTAAACGCATGATAGTTCTGTTTAAATAATTGATTAAACAAAGCAAAAGAAAAAACGAGAGCCATTTGACACAGAAATATAAACTTGAGAGAGGATTACGAGAAACAAAGTATGACCTAGAACATACGTGACCTAGTCGACAGTACTACAATGGTAGAACAGACACGGTCCAGTACAAACACAAGGGTCAAATACTCTCACAATATAAACAACACCTGTGACAGGGAGGGGACTGAAAACAAGACACAGCTGTGAACACTCTGGACAAGGCGGGGCTAAGGCGGGGCACACAGCAGGGCAGATGCACATGTCTGCATAAACAAAGACACGTGGCACAGAGTAGGTCAACACAGAAACATGGCCGACCTCACAGTAAGACTTCATTTATCCCTTTGAGGGAAATGAATGTATTCCACACACAAGAAAACATTAAAAAGGCATAGAAGATTTAATTAGAAATAAAAACAATAAAGCTTCTATACAACTAACATAAAAAATAAAATTAATACAAAAAGAAAAGTAAAAATTCATAAAATAATAATAATTGTAAAATATAATATAACAATTTTTAAATAATAAAAATAATGAATAAAAATGAATTTCTAAAGGAATATATTATATAAAAATAAAAATATGAACAGTGAAGTATGTGTATGTGTATATATATCTAAACATATATTTACACTAGTTATTTTCTTAAAGGGCAGAAAGAGGAGAAATACGAGATTAGTGTAATGCATTACAGTAGAAATGGACATGCTGCCAAAAAACAGCTGTAGGTTCTAAAAAGAAATTCTGTTTAGTAAAATTGCACCAGAAACAAACAAAGTAAACAGTAGTGAACTGCAGTCGCTCAACACCCCACCCTAAAACCTGCTTCAGACACTCTGCCCGTCCCTGGAACAGCTGGATATCTCTGTGTATCCAGGTTCAGTTTGTGCTCTCCACCTGTGTGTGTGTGTGTGAGCTAAAGTGTAGTGTGTGGTGCGTTTCCAGATCAAAGAGAAGCTGGAGAAGGTTCTGGCAAAGCAGAAAGAGCTGACGGAGAAATGGGATAAACACTGGGAGGAGCTTCAGCACAGTGAGTAACACAAACAAAGGAAGCAAACGCAGTGGATTAAAAAAAAAAAAAGATTTAATAAAGATAAAACAGAAACGCAGATCCAAAACAGAACATAAACACGAGTACCCACAGGAACGAACAGAACACGACCAAGACGTTGTACATACGTACACACAAGGCAACCCACCAGGACTCAGGGACAGACACGAGCTTAAATAGCAACACCAAATTAACAACAGCTGACGGGGAGTGACACATTACAAGAAACAGCTGACGGGGGTGTGGCTAACACGAAAACGAGGCATATCAAAACATAGACACATGGGGACACGGAGGGGCGTATACATGACAGAGCCCTCCCCCTAAGCGCAACGTCCCGGTACGCTAAACTCCTCCCCCAACCGAGGCGTTGGCTCAGGAGGACGGCAACACTGAAGACAAGAACAGAGACCCAAGACAAGACTAGGAAACCATAGAGAACTAAACACGAAACTGGAATAACATCCAACAGAACAGGTTAAACATGGGTATTATAACAGGTAACAAGGAAGACATAGACTGGGACTGAGGGAACACAGGTCCAGGCTGGGGAAACACAGGTCCGGGCTGAACGGCTCCCTTCCTGAACCCCCTGGGTGCAGTGACGGAGCAAGGAGACGCACGCAACGTCTGGGCGGAGCCAGGAGACGCACGCGACGTCCGGGGGGAACAAGGCGCAGCTGGCGACGTTCTGGGGGAAGGAGCCGGAGACAGTGGCGTGCTCACGACACCTGGAGAAGGTGAGGACGTCAGGGCGGAGCTGGGCGTAGACTGTGACGTCTGGGCGGAGCTGGGCGATGACAGCGAAGACAGGGCGGAGCTGAGCGTTGACGGCGAAGACAGGGCGGAGCTGAGCGTTGACGGTGAAGACAGGGCGGAGCTGAGCAGTGATGGCGAAGATTACACAATTCTCTCAGGGTTCAGGGGCTCAAGGGCGGGACACAGCGACTCCAGCGCTATGAGGGTGGGACCAAGCTTCCGCTCTAATGCAGGAGCAGAAGCGCGGCTCATCGACTCGGGGACTCGGCTCGTCGACTCGGGGACTCGGCTCGCTGCTTGTATGGAGGCCTTCTTAGTGACGCAAGACGTCGTCTGAGTCGAGGTCTCGACCGTACTGTGCAGCCACGTCTGTGTGGAAACTCCCCTACTCGCTGGCCTCAGAACCGAAGGCAGAGACTGGGTTAGCTGCTCTTCGGTTGCCAGGTGCTGCGTTTCCCCAAGCAGCACACTGGACAACTTGAGCACCCTGGGGGTGGGGACCCGTTGGAGCTCTTCTGACAGAGCCACCTCGGGGACTCCATCGACCGCTGGCTCACCACAACGCTTTCCCCTGCGCTTGTGCTTGTGTCGCTTCCCTGAAGCGTCGCCAGCAGCCGATGCAGGTTCATACCCCTGGCGACGCTGCCAAATCAAAAAGTCCAACTTACGTCTCAACTCTCCCAGTTCAGATTCCCCAGATCTCACCTCGGCCCGCTTAATGTCCCTGAGTAGTTTCTCACCTTCCTCCGGGTCTCTTCCGCTCCTTTTCCAAGACTCCACGCCTAACTCGAAAACTGCTGCTTCCATGGTGGTCGGTTGTAATGTAACGATATAGGTCGTGCAAGGAAGCAAACGCAGTGGATTCCAAAAAAATAAAGATTTAATAAAGATAAAACAGAAACGCAGATCCAAAACATAACATAAACACGAGTACCCACAGGAACGAACAGAACACGACCAAGACATACGTACACACAAGACAACCCACCAGGACTCAGGGACAGACACGAGCTTAAATAGCAACACCAAATTAACAACAGCTGATGGGGAGTGACACATTGCAAGAAACAGCTGACACTATGAATTATTCAGTGTCTACCATTAATTATTCAGTGTCTACTATGAATTTTTCCATAACCACTATGAATTATTCAGTATCTAACATGAATTATTCAGTGTCTACTATGAATTTTTCCATAACCAATATGAATTATTTAGTATCTAATATGAATTATTAAGTGTCTACTGTGAATTGTTCAGTGTCTACTATGAATTATTCCATAACCACTATGAATTATTCAGTGTCTACTATGAATTATTCAGTGTCTACTATGAATTGTTCAGTGTCTACTATGAATTATTCCATAACCACTATGAATTATTCAGAAACGGACAAATTATTTGGTATTCACTATATATTATTCAGTATCTAATATTAATTATTAAGTAACTAATGTGAATTATTCGGAATCCATTATGAATTATTTAATATATAAAACAATTATTTAGTGTCCACTATTAATTATTCAGTAAATATTTTGAATTATTTGATATCCATTATGAATTATTCAATATATTTAGCATAATTATTGAGTGCCTACTATGAATTATTCAGCAACAGCTGTGAATTAATTGATATCCATTCTGAGTTATTCTTTATGTAAAACATAATTATTTAGTACCTTTTATAATTTATTCAGTATCCACCATGAACCTGCTGTGTGAACTCTGTGGTTATGAGAGGGACTAGGTGAAGTGTCGAGTTTAAGAAGGTAACTATACGTTGTAGTGACAGTACTTGGTTACTGATGGGCCACTTCTGGTTGACTCTCTCTCAGTGCTGGAGGTCCATCAGTTTGCTCAGGAGGCTGTAGTGGCTGAAGCGTGGCTGACGGCTCAGGAGCCATTCATTAACAGTCAGGAACTGGGGGGCAGCGTGGACGAGGTGGAGCAGCTGATCCGGCGACACGAAGCCTTCCGAAAAGCAGCAGCCACCTGGGAGGAGAGATTCAGCTCGTTAAGACGACTCACTACGGTGGGTTACCCAACACACACACACAGAATACCCTCACATGTGTGCCCTGACCAGGTCAAACCTAGGCTAATTCTGTCCACTTTATTGGAAACACCCGTCTTTGAAATGCAAAAAAAAAGTACAAAAAATAAACAGAAATGAAATGATGGGTGTGGAATTTTGGTAAGTGTGTGCAAGTGCAAGATGATTCTTTTGTGTATTATTTGTGTGTGATGTTTTTATTATTAAATAGGGTCTTTTATTTTCATGAATCGTAAATCCATCCCAAAATACTAAATAAAACACATCAGATTTTGACATCAGAATACTCATTATCTCATTATAGGAAATTGTTTTGAATAAGTAAATGCTTATTACCCAGATAAGCGGCTTTACAAGCTTTCTCAGCCGGACCGAACTCCCAAAGCTGTGTGCTAAACATGCAAATCAGCTCATCTACAACAGCCAATCCACGTGCTGCTTTTTGTTTTTCTGTTCTGTCCAAAAGAAAAGCCCGGTTCTCTGGGGTCAACAGTCTTCTCCTGAAGTGGATCAGAGTTAAATCTGGTTTAAAGAATCTCGGCTGTGTTCACACCCGCAGCAAAATAAACTTTTACATCAGAATTACTATCCACAATGGCTTCTAATCGAAAAGGGGTTTTTAAAAGCAGACTCAAGACCAAGATTTTTTATTGACTTTTATTAATTTACTTAATTTTTTATTCATTTTAATTTTGATAAATTGATTTATTATTTTTTTAAATTTATTTACTACCTATTGGGGTGTGGCAGGGATTTGGAAAATTGTTACAATTGTTTTATTGTTTTTATCAGTTTTTTGTTTATTTTATTTGTTTTTATTATGTAAAGCACTTTGTGTTACATTGTTTTTGAATGAAAAGGACTGTTATTGATTGATTGATTGGTTGGTTGATTGATTGACAAGCCCTACTGATTAAACAGCTGGTCATAGCACTTTCATATCAAGAAATTATTATAAATAGATTATCATAGTTTAGTAGTTATTGTCATTTTTTTTTTACCAAGAATTGACAAATTGGTCCTATTCTTTTTAATTGCATTCCCTCCTGCTGGAATTCAGGTGGAGAAAATAAAGGCGGAGCAGAGTAAGCTCCCCCCGACCCCTCTGCTGGGCCGCAAGGTCTTTTTGGACCCTCAGGACTCCTCGCCAGCCCGCAGCAGCCCCTCATCCCTGCTCAGACAGACCATCTATGAACAAGGGGAGCCTCGCAGCTCCGCCCAGCCTTCTCCGTCATCTGTGGCCCGCAGGCTGGGCTCCACAGTGGCCAACTACACCCCCATCATGAATGGTGCGGCCACGTATCGCATCCAGGAGGCCAGGAACTCTGGGCTGCTGGGGGTGGCCGCAGGCCTAGGAACCGCAGTGGAGCCGAAATCCACTCAGATTAAAGCCCAGATCCAGGTTCCGCAGCAGAGGATGGAGCACATGCATGACATGGTGCGCCCCCTGCTGGAGAGGGAGAGGGAGAGGGAGAGGGAGAGGGAGAGGGAGAGGGAGAGAGATCGCCAGCAGGAGAACGTGATGGCAGAGGTGGTGATGCTCCAGGAGCCTGGAGGAGGGAGGGAGAGGCTAAATAGTGGTCCAATGGGCAGCGGAAGCAGCAGGTCGGAATTTCAAGTCGAGCAGCACCCACCCCCGAGGGAATCCCGTCTGGAACGACAGCTGTCCAACGAGCAGTTAATCCAGGCCCGGAGAGACGAGCTCCCCCAGGAGGTGTGGAGGGAGAAGGCAGAACGTGCCGAAAGACGGCTAGAGAGGCAGACATCCAGCGAGCAGGAGGGTCCAGCTCACGCGTACGAGGCCCGACGGAGAGACAGACACAGACTGGAGCGACAGGAGAGTAGCGAGCACGATGGCAGAGAACAGTCGGACAGACGTTCTGGAGGAGGGTGAGTCAACAAAGTGGCTAGTACCTCTTGCTAATCCTAATGCTAGTTTAGTGCTGAGTTATATCTGTGATCTGCCAATCAGTCATCAACAATGTCAGTTAGGGACATGTGAGTGGTATTTACTTTTTTTAAAAAATTCCAATGCTCAGTAATGTTCATATGATGCACACAGTCATTCTAACAGACCGTCAAGTCAAGTTTATTTCTGTAGCGAAGAGGCGAGGAAAAACTCCCTAAACTGTAGGAATCAACCTCAGGAGGAACCAAGGCTCAGAAGGGGGAACCCATCCTCCTCTGGTTGACACTGGACAGCAAAAATAAACAAGAGAAAAAGAAAAAAAAATAAAATAAAATAAATATATATAATAATAATAGTCTCAGTATAAATTGGCGGCAGCAGTTCCATGTGTACAGGTACCACAATGACTTTCGATCAGTTCTTTGGAGGATAGAACTGTTTATATGGGCTCCTCAGCAGGAGTGAGTGGGTTAAGAGCCGCAAAAACTTCAACCATAAATAGGGTATCAGGGAGAGTCAGACTGGTCCAGGCAACAGAACTGTAATACACTACAGGAAGTGTAGGGGGTGATATGGCTTCTTTTTTGTTTATTTGTAAGGTAAGGTTTGTATGGTCAATCTGATAGAATGCAATACATTACAGGAAGTGGGGAAGGTGATACGTTGCTCTGTAATGCTCTATAAGGCTCATATGGTCTACACGGTCAATCTGACAGACTGTAATACACTACAGGAAGCATAGGGGGCAATACAGCTTGCATTAAGGCCCTATAATGCTAATATGATCCACATGGTCAATCTGACAGACTGTAATACACTACAAGAAGTGTAGGGGAGCAATACAGCATCCATTGATGCTCTGTAATGCTAATATGAGCCACACGGTTAATCTAATAGAATGTAATACACTACAGGAAGTGTAGGGGGCAATACAGTACTTTATAATGCTTTATAATGCTTATGTGATCCACCTGCTTATTCTGACAGAATGAAGTTTTTATCTTTTGTTTAACACTGAATCTTAGACATGTAAATTGCATCTAAGACATTTAAAATATGATTAGTTATTAAGTTATCTTATTCTTCATGACTGAAGAGTCTTCTTTTTCCGCTACTTCACCTTAAGCACCTCAACAAAACAGTTGCATGGTGGGAAAAATATTTTCGTACACAATATTATATTGATACAAGTATGGATATGTTTTTATTTAATTTAATTTTTGCATTTTTAAAATGTATTCTTATTCTGGTGGATACATCTACTCTGATAACAATGCCTCTGAAGTCCACAAGGTGGCGCAAGACCTTGTTCTTCTTTTGTGTGAATGGTAAAGGAAGTCAGAGCAGGAAAGACGGCTGCAGAGACACCTATACGTAACACAGCGTCTGCTTTGCGGTGGAACAATCACAGTAATATTGTATCATAGACCAAATATCGTGATAGTATCGTATCTTCGTCTCTGTGGCAACACCAATAAGAGTTTTTGGGCAAAACTCTTAACGCCACATTTGCCATGTAACAAACTCTTTCCAGTATTAACTCCATTGACCTCACTTCACCATCATGAAAGTACATTTTGTGAATATTTTGCACCACAGTTATTGTAAGCAAATTATTAAAAACTGTAAAAAAATGTGTTATTGTTGGCAGAGACAAAAAATCCAACCTAGCTGAGATTGTGGAGCAACTTCAAGAGAAAGAAATTACACAGGTGAGTCCGCAGCATTGCTGTTTTTCTGAAAATGGAATAGAAAGGAATGTCCATGGAATTTAAAAGCAGGCCAGTAAAAAACTGGAAACTGTGTCCCTATCTTCTAGTCCCGTGGGGAGACGCCTCGTCTCCCGAACGGCTTTCCTGAGAAGTCTTCGCGGCTAGATCGCCCACGGGCCCGAGACCGGCCCAAACCCCGGCGGAGACCACGGCCCAAAGAGACGACAGCAGGAGAAACACGCCGGTCTCGCTCAGCTCCAGCACAAAGCAGCCCTCCGGTGCCCCAGCCGCCTGTACACACTGCCCAGCATGAGGGATTCCTCTTCCGCAAGCTGGACATTGAAAGCCAGAAGAAAAGCTCAAACAGGTGGGGCTCAGTCTTCAAACGGTGATCAGCGTCACAGGGCATGAACCTAGCATGCTAACAGCTTCATCCTGATCTGTGCCAATCAGGAATTAGCATGACTGTTGGTCCAACTCTATGCTAACATTGGTTAGCATCCATTGGTGCTTGGAGTTTTTGCATAAACATGCAAAACCTTTACAATATGAACAAATGTAATGAAGTGCTTTATTTAGTCATTTTGTGTTCTGACAATCTCAAGAAGCCTGAAAGAACTGGAAGGGTCTTGAAGAAGCTTTAAAAAGTATTTTTTGATTAAATTGTATTTATAGAAAATCTTGCTTAGTGTTAGCTGTATCATTAGTCTCTTTCTGGGTGGGTAGGGTGGTCCTCCCTCTCCCCCATCAATCAGCAGAACTGTCTCTCTCTCTCTCTCTCTCTCTCTCTCTCTTTCTCTGTTTCTCTCTCTCTCTTGCACTCTCTCTCTTGCGCTCTCTCTCTAGCTGGGTAGGGTGGTCCTCCCTCTCCCCCATCACTAGGCATAACTATTCTCTCTCTCTCTATCTCTCTCTCTCTCTCACACTCTCCCTCTCTCTCTCTCACTTAGCATTATTCAAGCCAGAGCGGGTATCTTTTAGCTAATGTAACAGCATTAGCAGTTAGCTTTCTCCTCCAGGTGTGTTGACTTGTCTGTTCTAAAATCTGTGGGTGGAGCTGCATGTGTCTCGGAGGAAGCACCTGCTCACCTTCACCCTCCAAGTGCTGGTGGTATGGTGTGATTGGGGGAGTCCTAGCTAGTGGGTGGTGACTTAGTGGATGAGGATCGTCTTCCATAGATTGAAGTTTTCATGACCATTTTTAACCTGCAAACCGAAAAAAAAAAATTTGCCATTAGCACAGCTTGCACCTTGCATGATGACGCTTTAGCCTTTTTGGTGGACGGAAGACCAAGAACGGCTGAGCTTCCCAAGCCTGTGAGTATGCATCCTGCGCCACCTTCACAGCAGCGCCCCCCTCAGGCCAAGTTGCGAGTCACTAATGAGTTTTAAACCTGGCTGTCTTTCTTTTTATGCATGTACATGTAAAGTGATGTACATGTGCACTGAATGCTGATGAGCGCCTGTCCCATTACACTCGCAGCCAGCTACACACTAGCATTAGCATTAGAGCCAGCGTCACCAGTTGCTAACATTAACCAAATTCTCCCTGTCTTCTCTTCCATGTTCCTTCTGTGCTCCTGGCTGCTCTCCTGCCTCTCCACAAAGGTAAGCCACAGAAGCCCAGTGCTGTAATTGAACAGTAGTGATCTCCACAGCTGGTCGGTGTCAGTCCCGCGGGACGGCTCCTCGCTGTTCAGCAGGTAAGTGACGGTCACATGGAAACTCCGGTGCTCACCATGGTCTTCGTTCTCTCCCACATTACAGCAGATCTTGGGTGAACCTGTACTGCGTGTTGAATAAGGGCGAGCTGGGTTTCTACAAGGACGGCAAAAACACGTCCAGCTCATACAACAACGAGCCACTTCTTAGCCTCAGCGGCTGTGCCTGCGACATCACTAACGGATACAAGAAGAAGAAGAACGTCTTCACGCTCAAGTAAGACCTCAGAGAGACACACAAGGGCACGACTGTTACTCATGATTGGTGGGACAAAAAAGCAAAAATGTTAACGTGCGGGCGAAAAGCACCAGCTGACAGCAGTGCTAATAATGTCAAATACCGGTTAGGACACAGGATACTGAACACACGAATAGTGGTGTGAAAACAAACGAGAGAAGTGGTGGAACAAGACAAGAGAAATTGTTATGGGAAGATCAGGCAGAAATGAAGGGCAGACGTACTTTAGAGGCCTAGAGATTACGGTGTTTTGGGCTTTGGAGAGTAAATGTGACTATTTGTCATTGTGAACACACTCAATCACACACAAAGTGCATCGCAACAAAATGTGACCTTGAACCTGTGACCTTCTGTCCTAACCACTAAGTCACTACTGCCCACAGTCATCAATTAGTGCATTGGCCAAAAATACCAATGTGGCACCTTCAGCATCTTGGGAAGTGTATGAGTGATGAAAGCTTATGATGATTGGTCCAAACAAAACTGTGCGGTGATTTGTCCAGATTAAACTTCACAGTGCTTGATCGAGTTAAAAGTGTACAGTGATTGGTCCAGACGAAAGTCTACAGTGATTGGTCCAGACGAAAGTGTACAGTGATTGGTCCAGACGAAAGTGTTTGGTCCAGATGAAAGTGTACGGTGATTGGTCCAGACAAAAGTGTACAGTGACTGGTCCAGATGAAAGTGTACAGTGTTTGGTCCAGATGAAAGTGTACAGTGATTGGTCCAGATGAAAGTGTACAGTGATTGGCCCAGACGAAAGTGTACAGTGACTGTTCCAGATGAAAGTGTACAGTGATTGGTCCAGATGAAAGTGTACAGTGACTGGTCCAGATGAAAGTGTACAGTGACTGGTCCAGATGAAAGTGTACGGTGATTGGTCCAGATGAAAGTGTACGGTGATTGGTCCAGATGAAAGTGTACAGTGATTGGTCCAGATGAAAGTGTACAGTGACTGGTCCAGATGAAAGTGTACAGTGATTAGTCCAGATGAAAGTGTACAGTGATTGGTCCAGATGAAAGTGTGAAGTGAAGCTGCCATGTTTAAACTGTCTGAAGTGTTTGCAGTGTAAACAACAGCTCTTAGTGCTAAAAAAACATGAACAGATGGACGGACAGTGAAGTTAAGGCTTTACTGAGCTGATAGGTGACAGAGAAAATACACCGTGGTTTTGATGTTTAAACGCTCCAGTCAAAGCGTCCTCCATCTTCTTCTATGCGGTCGCTATACTAGCCATCGGCCTGAAGTTGTGTAGCCCTCACGGGAAAAACACAAGGGCCAGTTCCTCTCAATGAATCCCTTAATTTGTTTGGTCTGAAAGTGCTCACATGAGTTTGATTTATTTGATTCTAATATCACACCTTTTCCTTCCTTTAATCCTAGAACTAGAGACGGGAGCGAATTCCTATTCCACGCTAAAGATGAGGTAAGATGTTGCCACGTTTTCATTCAAGCTAACTTCATGTAGCAGAATCTTCTTTATAGTGTGTTTGATGACAGTGAATCATATGAATATGTTTCAGAATAATTTAAATTGTGTAATAGACATAATTATTGAAATCACATTTTTATGATAATTTGCATCTGAGACATTTCTGGTTCCTGATGAGGCTTCTTCTGTTAGAACGGTGCCAATATATACAGTTAGTCTTCTCTAATTGTATGAAAATGAACTGTTAATGCAATGACACATTTTAAACCTGATCAAAATTGTTTAAAATGAAAAATATATATTTAGTTTTACTCCCTGTAGTGTTTTTGACCTCTGCTGAGTTACGGTTCTCTCGTCCTGCAGGATGACCTGAAGGGATGGACCACCAGTATCACCTCGAGTATCAACGAGCACGAGGAGATTGCCAAATGGGGGCAGCCTCATCATCCTACTACCTCATCCACTGACGAGGGCACGCGACGGGACGGCAGCCGGGCGGGCGGCTCGGAGAGGGGCGAGCGCTCCGACCGGGCCGACCGGGGCTCCGAACGGTCGGACAAGGGCGAGAAACCGGAGAAGAAAACTGGCAAGAAGAAATGAGAGTACACTCTATAGCGCCCTCTAGCCCTCTGAGTTCGTAGTGTTCTAAAAGTGGACCTGATCGGGATCAGGCAGCCGGATCGCACTGACAATACGGAGCTCGCTGTGCTCTCGCTGTGCACCAGGGAGACTGGTATCAACCAGCACAGAGTGCCCCCTAGTGGCTGTTGGGGAGAATGACATTCAGCAGTCAGAGTATGGGCCAAAGAGCCATAGGGAGATGTTAAAACACACATACACACACCAGAAAGATGTTTTGATGAGATGTTCCAATGAAGTAGCTCATGATATTTATTTTTTAATTTGTATGTTGAAAGACGAATCCTATACATGTAAACTGTCTATTTGTATATCGTGTGTCTCCACATCTAACCTTATCCGATCTAATGCTGACGAGAATGGAAATATGCCAAAATTTTTCTTAACGTTTTGGTTTTTTTTCTCTCTCTCTCTCTCTCTCTCTCTCTCTCTCTCTTTGGAGGAGCATGTTTGTCTGTTTTTTTCTGTTAATTCGCTCTTTTTATACTATTAACTCTAAATTAAAATTGTTTTTTTATTTATTTATTGGTTCTTCCGAAATTTCTCCATCCACTTTGTAGACCACGACAACATCGGCTGACCTTGTTACGCATGCCTACTGGATTTAAAACGTTCCACTGGGAAACGAATGGTCTGTTCACAAATAAAGGGAAATGTATACGTGTATGAGGGTGTGCGGTGTGTGAAATGTGCTCTGCGTTGGTTTTCTCCTTGTGTTGGAGAATAACCCGTAGCATTAAAGCCATTTTTCCTGTAACATTGCAACGAGAAATGACTTAAGTAGCTCGGACGGCCTCACACCAATCAGCCATAACATTAACACCACTGAGAGGTGACATGAATAACATTGACTCTCTAGTTATTTTATTACAACGGCACCTCTCAGGGGGGTGGGATATGTTAGGCAGCAAGTGAACAGTCAGTTCTTGAAACTGATGTGCTAGAAGCAGTGTAAAGATTTTAGCCACTTTGACGAGGGTTTTACTGTGATGTTCTAGACGACAGCAGGTCTTGTGGAGTGTTCCAGGTGTGCAGTACTTGGTACCTACCAAAAGTGATCCAACAGGTGAATCGGTGACAAGCTCATTCATGCATGTGGGAGAGTGAAGGCTAGCCTGTCTGGTGTTAATGTTGTGGCTGATCAGTGTATATGAAGATGCTGAAATGATGTGTGTGCGCTTGTATGTTTGCTTCATCCAGGTAATGAGACTCTTCCTGCTGAGCTGCTGGTTTTCCTCGTGTCACACTCATGGCTTTGTTTCTTGTGTGTGTAAAACGTGAGGAGCTTCAGCAAAATGACATCACAGCATGAACCGAGAGTAAGGAGCTCCTGCGTAAGGGCAGCTCCTGTAAATGCAGCTGCCTGTCAAAAGTTTGGGCACACCCTCAAGGCTCGTTGATGCTCGGGGTAGAATACGGCATGTTTTCCGAAAGCTTCCTGATGAATTGCAGCAGGGTGCCTGGAAACCAGCAGTGTAGACAACAGGTCCACGAATAACATTGAAACTTCTTTGAGGAGAAGTTGTGTGGTTGCCACCATTACCCTTGCCACCATTGTTGTTGTCAGACACTTCTTACTCCGCTACCTAGTGGACACATTGCCTAGCATCCGTGCCGAAGTAAAGAACGTTTTGTAGGAGTGTGACATCACAACATGGGGAGGAAATGAGCGTGGCCTTTGGCTTTATGTCCACTATCACTAATGTTTGCTCATCTGTTACTGTTTTCCGAAAAACAACAAGGAAAACATGATTATCTCTATGTATTAAAGTCCCCAATCCACCCCACCACTCCCAGTCGTACACGCCAAAAGTACAAAGAACAGATTTTCAATAGTTTTCTGACTTTTGTAAATTTACACAAATTACATTTACATTTACATTTAATCATTTGGCTGATGGTTTTATCCAAAGCGACTTCCAGGACAGAGGCAACAATCAAGCATTTGCGTCGCATAGATCAACACTGAGAGTGGTGCTACACGGAGACCGACACATTGCTGGTGGTTGTAGGATAAATAACAG
>JBBPDA010139757.1:0-21511 GCA_037974385.1 Arnoldichthys spilopterus
ACACACAACCACACAAACACGCACACACACAACCACACAAACACGCACACACAACCACACAAACACGCACACACACACAACCACACAAACACGCACACACACACACACACAACCACACAAACACGCACACACACACAACCACACAAACACGCACACACAAAAACAAGACTGAACAAATCCGAATCAGTGCATGAGGAAGCGTAAAGAGCAGGAAACACTTTTGGTTTTGCTTTAATTAATATGATCCACAGCCATAAAAGATCACAGAAGACACGTGCAGGAGGAACATTGTCTCCATTACATTTCCCTCTCAGTCTCACACACACAGAACAGAAAAGCTGGAATACGCCAGTGGGAACGTTGGTTCACCTCGCTCATCAAGAACCTGCGTCAATATCCATGTCCTCAACGTCTTCGGATTCTGGTCGACAGATCTCCTCGATGGCCAGTTCTTAAAAAAAAGGGTTAAAAATGACAAAGTAACTTTTTTAAAATAAAAGCAATAAAAAAAACCATTATAATTTCACGATGATGGGATATGAGAAAAAACAACGACACACAGATTCACAAAGGTCACGTCACCACATTCACCGCACTCGCAATGTGGTGTTATTTCTCCCCCTGGTGGCGGATTATGGTGTAGCTTCATAGAGCGAGAGGCCAGTACATAATTCTCAAATTGCGACGCTGGTTTAGCGCGAAGCCTGACGAACAGCTACTAAGTGGACAGTGATGCAAATGACGAAATCTACGTTATGTAAAATTACAGCTCTCTCAAGCAAAGAAGAAGAAAGGGGGGGGGGGGGGGGCACCCAAATGAAAAAACATCCCATATCCCTCTTCTAGAACAGAGGTGGGTGGGCAACTCTGATCCTAGAGGGTTGGTGTCCAGCACAGGTTGGCAGTTCTCCCCAAACACCTGCCTAATACTGAGTGTGTCCCTCCTGCTCCTGCAGCAGCTCTGACTGTGCTGCACTGTGGGTTCTGACCCCTTTCCATCAGAGTCAGCGTCACTTTCTACACCACAGCAGCTCTTGTGTGGGATCAGATTCCCACATGCACGACCTACAGTTTGTGACACGTTGTAGAGCAAAGAAGAAAAACATTTAAAAAAAAAACAACAAACAAATCAAATGCCCACCTTCGCTGTCGGAGAGGTCAGGGATCTTCCGAAGGGTGTCTCTGATGGCTGGGATGACCTGATGATAGATGTGCAGGACGTCCAGACAGTGCACCGAGAAAGAGGAGTCGTTCAAGAGGAGCCAGTGCAGCAACGCGAGCGCTTCCCTCAGTAACTGGACTCCATGGCTTGTCCAGGGGAGACGACCGCCCACGTGCTTCTCTTGCCCTTTGATGCTCAGCCACTGCCTGTGTAACACCAGCACCACCGTCCGCACCACCTGGTAACACGATGGGATGGGGTTTTCGAGACAAACGCACAGAAATCCAGAAAAGGTTCGTATCGGTTTCAGTTTTTGCCACAAAGCCAGTGGCAGTTTCACTGCTCAGTGCAGCTCTGCGTCGGCCTCGTCTGTCAGACTCGCACACGTCTGTGCAGTCTGATCTGCTGAAGCAGGGAAGATTCCGGTATAATCTTCAACTTAGCAGGCAGTACACTGGGGTTAAAAGATTCAATAAGAGATTCATACAGGACTAAATTAACTGCAGTTATTACAGTCAGGCTGTAGGAATCTGCAGTTTTGCCATTGTTATGGTCTGACAGTGATAATTACTTAATTTAGTTCTATATGATTCATACTGGATTAAAATCATTGCACATTTATTACTGTAAAGCTGTAAAAGGTCGTAAATTAATACTCTAAGACTGTAAAATGTTAAAAGCGCTGTGGTTCCAACGCAAGTGTTCTGCCCTGATAAGTTAAAGCTGATCTGGTGTTTCTGACGTGGAGGTTTTTTTTTTTTTAATCCAGTATGAATCGCTATGTGTATAATTTGTCAGATATTAAAACTGTGAAGTGATTTTAATCCAGTATGAATCTGCAGTGTGAATAGTTTAATAGTCTGACGGTACTAACTGCAGCCACTTTTATCCAGTATGAATCTGCAGTGTGAATAGTTTAATAGTCTGACAGTACTAACTGCAGCCATTTTTATCCAGTATGAATCTGCAGTGTGAATAGTTTAATAGTCAAGACAGTAAAAACCGGAGTGATTTTTATTCAGTATGAATCTGCAGTGTGTGTATTATTTTACAGTCTGACCATAATAACAGGAGTGAAAGATCTGGAGGTGTTGGTAACAGCGGTCATGTTCGATCTTCCCCAATCTAATAAAGAAACACAGGCTACGAACAGGCACGGCCGTGTGACCCGTAAAGCTCTGGTCATAAATCACAAAAATGACAAATTACTGTTTTCGCACAGATCCTCATTCTCTTCACCGCTGCACTGTTCACGTGTGTTTTTTTGCTGCAGAAAGAAACTCACTGCTCAGAGAAACGGCTGTAAACTATGAACACAGGGGGCTAAGACTTTTGCACAGCACTGTGTACGTATATGTTTACTTCATTTATTCTATATTTTCCTCTTGTCTGTTTATTCTCTAGTTAGTTTCACTCCCTGCACAGGCCCAAGAGCCTTCAGGGCCACATTTCACTGCACATACACTACAGGTCTGGTCATAAATCACAAGTTACTGCACAGAACCCAACTTCGTAAACCAACTTGGGCTAAAACTCTGCTTCTGGACCAGAACCTAACGTTGAGGGGAAAAGACCTTCATACCTCACTGCTGCACTGACAGGAGGATTCACTAATCCGAGCAGCCCACGTGGACGTCGTCTGTGTGAACAGCTTCGTCAACAATCGGACAACCTGTTAACAGAGGGCAGAGGATGCACAGAGCTTTCCTTCAGTTCCTGATTTAAAGCACTACTCCATCTCAGAAGAAAGTGTGTGTGTGTGTGTGTGTATATGTATGTGTGTGTATGTATATGTATATATATACACACACATACGTACATAAACACACACATATACATACATATACACGTACACACACACAAACATACATATACACGTACACACACACATACATATACACACATACGTACATAAACACACACACAAACATACATATACACGTACACACACATACATACATATACACACACATACATACATATACACACATACGTACATAAACACACACATATACATACATATACACGTACACACACACACAAACATACATATACACGTACACACACATACATACATATACACACACATACATATACACACATACATTTACATGTACACACACACAAAAACACACACACACACACAAAAACACACACACACACACACACACGTACACACACACACACACACGTACACACGTACACACACACGTACACACGTACACACACACACACACACACACACACACACACATACATATACACACACATACATATACACGTATACACACACACACACACACATATATATACACACACACATACATATACACACACACACTTTCAATCTAATATATATATATATTAGTTTACTATTTTTTTAAATAATAATTTCTAAATAATAATTAAAAAATAAAGGTCAACACCTCAACTTCCAGACAAGACCATTTATCCTCTGCTACAGATTTCTCTGGTCTAGATGTTATGTACTGGAAAACTCGGAGCAGTGGACACCCATCTAGGAGAAACAAGAGTTAAAGCCATTCATAGTTCCAGTTAAATTTAAACAAAACATATATATTAAAGGTGATCACTGCAGCATCAGTGGAACTGCATATAAAAGTGCGGTGTTTACCAAAAACATCTCCATGATAACACTTACAATGGTGGGAGCAAAGTTCGGTAGCGATCTCATCGCAGTCGGTTACGAGCGCCAGCAGCCTCAGAGAGAGGCACACGGTGGCGTACGGCGATTCCAGAGACAGGCCTTGAGCCAGAGCTGCGCTCGACACCACCACTTTAAACCTGCGATTTTAAAGCAAAGAACAAGACAAATACAGTCGTTACTGTGGGTCCAACTGTAAAACAGAGGTCAACATTAACGGGGGGGGGGTGGCGGGGGGCTACAGTAACTCGAGCAGAAAAAAATAAAAATCACATTTACTTCAACAAACTTGGTCCAAATGTGATTTCGGGCACATGTCATTGTTCAAATATGTCAAAAAAACCAACACTTTCCATGGGATGTACTTTGTCATTGTGTCATTGTGAACACACTCAGGCACCACAACGAAATGTGACTTCTGCATTCAACCCATCACACGTGGAGCAGCGGGCAGCTACCAACATCACCCAGGGAGCAAGGGAACCTCAGTGGTGCCCGGGCTGGGACTCGAACCTGCGACCTTCAGGTCCCAAAGGCAGCGTCCTAACCACTAAGCCACCACTGCCTACATAAGAACCCTGTATAAGAAGCCGCAGGGGCATAAAAATCCATACGGGTCATTGTGAAAGAAATATTATTGATTTTTAATCGACTATTGAGCTTTCTGATGGAGCGAGGTCTCGCCAATCACCCCTGTATGTTTGTATTACGTGCATCTAAAAGTTTCCTCCAATGAAAAGATAATAATAATTATTATCATCATCATCATTGTTGTTATCAATAATAATAATGATTATAATTATTATTATCATTATTATTTATATTATTATCATAATCATTGTTGTTAATAATAATAATAATAATAATGTTTAATTAAATTAAAACGATTATGATCATGATAATAGTTAGTAAAATTAAAATGATTCATATTAATATTATTATTATCATCATCATCATCATCATCATCATCATCATCATCATTGTTGTTATCAATAATAATAATAATAATCATATTTTATTTTATAATAATCATATTTTATAATCATAATTATCATTATTATTTATATTATCATCATTATCATAATCACTATTGTTAATAATAATAATAATAACAATAATAATAATAATTATTATTATTATTATTATAATTATTATTATAATTATTTTTATTATTATAATAATAATTATTATTATTAGATGTGCACCCTGTCCACCTGCCAAGACGAAATCAACAGCCAAAAATGAAAAAGTGTTAGTGTCCCAAACTAAACAAACCTCCGCAGCTGGTTCTCCTGTGCTCTCTCAGCCAGTGCGCACACCGTCCTGAGACTGGAGCTCACCACAGCTTCCCTCTGTCCAGCACCACCCACGAACTTCTGATCTGCCAACTGAAGCAGCCTCTCCAGCAGAGGGTACTGCTCCTCGTCCACGTTCTCCGCAGCGTTCCCGTCGCTCCTACATGGCTGCAGCTGGCCGACGTTAGGTCTGCGATCACCTGGACTGCGTGAGCGTCCTCCCTCTGTACCACCCAACACCACGTGTGCGGCTTCGGTGCTTTCACACACTACGTGGTACAGAGCTTTCATGGCTGCTAAGGCAAACTCCTCCTGAGCACCTAAAGACTCCTCGACGGTAGAGGCCATGCTGGATTCAGAGGAACCCGAGAGGGAGCTTTCTCGGAGAGGGCTCTTGGCCGACCTCTCGATGGACTCGAGGGTCCGACAGTAAAGGCTGATGTGGTACTGGAGTAACGGGAGGAGATGGACAGCGGATGGGCAGGTTTTGAGAAGGACGTGAGTGGAAGTGCCAGTATGTGTGGGGACACAGTGGGCCAGTGCGGTCAACGCGGACATGGCGAGACTCTGAAACTGGTAGAAGTGCGCTTGAGGTCTGTGTAGAAACCTGGAATCTGTGGAGGTGCTGGAAGCAGCTGAGGAAGCTCTGGAGAAGGAGGACAAAAGGAATCATGTACGTTGGCAGGACGTGGTTGATACAAGTGTGTGACACTGAGGTTTAGTCATTTTTATATCCTTTAGCTCACTTAAAAGAGTAAAACATAAATACATGTTTAAAATGTCGGCTAAAAAAATCACTGTATTTTACAATCTAATAATAATTAAAAAATATTAATAATAAATCATTGTAACAAAAATATAAATAATTAATAACAGCAACAAAACACAATAAGTTATTATTGATACCACCACCAATAATTATAAAAATAATAATAAACAACAATAAAAAATAAGTATTATTTGAACATTTAAAAACAACAATTTTAAATAATTAATAATTACACAAAAAAGTTACTGTTACCACCACCACTAATAATAATAACAATAATAATAATAGATTTATTATTAAAAACAATTATTTTAAAAGATGCATTATTATGATCACCCCACAGGTAACCCCCACAGGTAACCCCCACAGGTAACCCCACAGGTAACCCCACAGGTAACCCCCACAGGAGCCTCACAGGTAACCCCACAGGTAACCCCACAGGTAACCCCACAGGTAACCCACAGGAGCCTCACAGGTAACCCCACAGGTATTGAACTGACTTGCATATTCAACCATTAAAATAAGCAATGTGTCCGTACTCACGGACTTGTGTAGTTTGACTGTGCGAATAGGCCAGGAAGAGCTTCTGGACTGATGCACAGCAAGTGACAGAAGCCTAAGGAGCTTGGATCCAGAGGATGCTGGAGCAACAGATTCAACAGGACCGGTCCTGCAGGAAAAACTCCACATTAGTCTTAAAGCCCTTCTGGTTACACACAAAAAAAACTCTGGTCATGATCACCTTTACGGTGGTCGTCAGGGTGCAGGGCAGCAGAGTCAAAAACCTCCTTGTCAGTATGTTTCCCACCTGTTAGAAATGTAAGCATTTATTAGACACGTTGATTCCACAGCTGCTGTAAGTCAAGACCTGGAGTGACCTTTTTATTAACAAACGGTCAAATTTAATTCTGACGCAAATTTAAAACAAGGGTGATCACAGGTATAAACAATCAAAATAATAAAAAAGTAATGTGTCAAAAAATAAAAAGACAATAATAAACATAAAATGTTAAATATAATTCATAAACATTTATAATAAATACAATAGATAATTAGATAAAAATTCAAATAAAATGTAGGAAAAACAAAATTAAGATAAAATGTTACACATCAGCCTCAATTGGTGTTAAAAGCCAGTGAAAATATATTATTATTATTAATAATTAATTATTATTATTATTATTAATAATAATAATAATAATAATAATAATATAATAAAGTATTGTTTGAATTTTAAAAAAATAATAAATTATAAATAAAATGACCACAGCAACAAAACAAAATAGTTATTGTTGCATTACCATATCCATCACCAATAATAATAATAATAAATTACTATTTAATTAAATTTAAGAAAAACAATTTGTATTTTAAAATATGCATTATATTCTGTTATTTGTTATATCATTATTAATGGGTTGTTTGCTCTTATGGGTTATTTATAGCAATTTATTTTTTACCATATCTAAATAATACTTTATAATAATAATAATAAATTATTATTATGTGAGCTTCTCATCCTACACTGTATTAGTGAAATATGGATCAGTGTCTTTATTTGACCTGAACCTTGATACAGAAAATGATATGGTGAAAACATCACAACCAGGATCAAACTCGGACTGAAGAATCATGGGATGCATACGGTCCTCCAGAGCTAAACTAACCCGAAAAAAAAAAAAAAAAGGGCTGAAAGCCCATGTGGACGGTCCGATTCTCTCCAACGTGCATAAAAACTGTTGCCTATGGATCTACGCTCATCTGTAATCATGGATGGATCATTTTCTTCCACAAATAAACTACCAAAAATAAAATTGTCTTGATCCAGTGTAAGACTTTGCAGATCCTACCTGCGTGATCGCCTTTGGCTGCTGATGGTTGTACTGACAGCTCTGCTGAGAAGATCTCCTTGGTCACAAACGCATGACTTCCAGGAGAGTTTGTACTACGCACAGAAATAGTGAGTATTACATTTCTGCAGACCAGAGCTGAAAACATCAGAAACTGTTGCGTTTACCTTTTTCTTACAGGAGTGCCCACCAGTCTTCCTCCACGCTCAGAGCTCTGAAGTTTGCTCCTCATTTCATTCATCTCGGCTTCTTTAAAGTGCAACTCTGACTGCAAGGACTGCACCTGAACAAGATGAAACCGGCCAAGTTAATTATAAATATTAAATTATAAATAACTGAGAACTGCAACAAAACACCAAATAGTTATTGCTGGCATCACCAACACCACCACCACGAGCACCAACAATAATAACAACAACAACAACAATAATAATAAAAATAATAATAACAATAATAAAAAATAATATATAATTAATAATAATAATAAAAATAATAATAAATAAATAATAATAATTAATTATAAATAATTATTATTATGGCATTTTTTAATAAAAAAATATTTTTAAACTATGTATTATTATTACTGTCATTGATGGTGGTGATATCAATAATAATGTTATGACTGTTTTACTGCTGTTATCAATTATTAATAACTATTTGTTATTTTTTCCATGTTTAAATAATGATAATAATAATAATAATATTGTGTTAATGTGTTTTTAATTATTTACTCATGCTGCTCATGCTTTGTTTGGATTCAGGGAAGGGCTATACCATCACTGTATAACAGACGAGTGATTGTCATTGTGAACACACAACAAAATGTGACCTCTCCATTCAACCCATCTGTGTAGGAGCAGTGGGCAGCTGACGTGGGCAGTGCCCGGGAAGCAATGCTTAGGGACGATACCTCGCTCACGGGAAACTCAGTGGTTCTTGTAACGGTCCAGGATTTGAACCAGCGACCTTCAGGTCACAACTCCCTAACCGTTACACCACCACTGCTCCTTCCTTTCAGTCGAAGCACAACTTTCGGGTTATTCGCTCGCTCTCTCTCTTTCAGGACATTCGGCACAGGAGTACGCTTTGATTTTTGGTCCCCACCATATTCATCGCACCACTCGGGACCCCAGTCTAACGAAAAGATGCAGAGTTAATCTACCTTCTTGGAAAGCTCCTTCTCTTTTTCACTCTGGACGCTGGTTCTCTCGCTTTCCAAGGCAAGATGAGCCTGCCTCTGCTGCTCCTTCTCCTGATTGGCCAGCCTGAGGGAGTCTCGCAGGACCCTAATCTCGCCATTCTTCATCAAGATCTGGTCCTCTACCTCCTTCAGCTGCATCAATGACAAACATACAATGTACAGGTTTTCAACAGCACCAATCAGCCAAAACATTAACACCACCTGCCTAACACTGAGTGTGTCCCTCCTGCGGCTGGAGCAGCTCTGACTGTGCTGCACTGTGTGTTCTGACCCCTTTCTATCAGAGTCAGCATCACTTTTTACAACACAGTAGCTCTTCTGTGGGATCAGAGCAGCCTTCACTCCCCACATGAATTAGTGAGTCTTGGGTGCCCATTTCCCTGTGGCTGATCCCCCAGTTGTGCTTCCTTGGATCACTAGTGGTAGGCACTAACTACTGCACACCTGGAACACTCCACAATTAGACTTAATTGTCTAGAACATCACAATAACATCACTTGTCAAAGTGGCTCAGATCCTTACGCTCCTGCCTCCAGCACATCAACTCTAAGAACTGACTGTTCACCTGCTGCCTAATATACCCCACCCCCGAGGGGAGCCACTGTAATCAAATAATAACAATAGAGACAATGTTACTCACTGCAGTCAGTGGTGTTAATGTTATGGCTGATGGTTGTATGTAGAGATGTACGAGCCGCAAACCTTTCTCTTCAACTCCGCTTGCTGCGCCTCCAGTCTGCTGTAGAACAGTTCATCTCTGTCTTTACCCAATTGGCCATTTCCTTGATTTCAAAAGAAAAAAAAAAGCTGTGAGTATTTGGGATTCTGAATTATTAAATCTCAATTATTTTAAGGTAAAGTCTCCCAACTGTGGTTCTGGGAAGAGAGGGTTCTCCGTTCTAGCAGAACAAGGGGGTTAAACTGACCAAATGCATCGCTCCTTTGATATTCCGTGGTGTTACACACGCGGCTGCTGCTTGGATTGTTGCCTCCAATGGCAAAGGTCTTCCTGCCCTCCCTGACCGGTGCTCTGTTCTGTTCTCCTGGATACGCTGAGACGGACCCAAACGTTCTCTTGGCACAAGTTTGCGGCCCCTCTCCTGTAATAGCCTGCGACGCTATAATGTCGATCTCCTCCAGGTCGTCCTGCGTGAAGTCCTCATCATCCCCAAAGGGGTCTTGCTCCGCCGGGGCTACGTTTGGCAACGATCCCTTAAGGCGTTTGCTTGGAGGATAATTCATGGCACTGGAAGCTTCAAGGACATTGAGAGAACATGAACATAAATGGGAACAACAGGAGTTCGAAGCAATGAAACGGCAGCAAAAATGATGGACAGACGGTAATTAGAACAGGAGTAAAATTGGGAAAAAAATTTATAAAATGACAAAAATTATAAAAAAAATACAATTAAAGCCCCCTCACCCACTTTAGTGAGGGAGTGATTATTTGTCATTGTGAACACACCACACCACAGCGCACAGTGCACCACAGCGACATGTGACATCTGTGTATTTGTGTATGTGTGCAGTTACTTATATAGTGTGTACACTGTACCCTGGGGAGGTGGGGTGGCATAACTTAAGTGTCTAAGTCACCACTGTGGTCTGTGCACTTTTTACCAGCAGCTACAAAACAAAGTGTAGAAATAAGTCATTTATAATATTATATAAGATATATTAACGCCATCTGAAGTGTAATTTTGATAATCTGTCGCATCCTGTGAAATATCCAAATCCGATTTTAAATTGTTTTTTCCTCTTAAATTGAGCCTTTATCTAGACCAATAATACTCTCGGCACAAGCTTTAAACTCTGTGGTTTGGAGTTTTAAACGTGTGTTAAGCTAGGTTGCTAATTTCCAATCACGATGCTATTCACGTTTTCCGGTCCACCTTAAAAATATCCCAGCAGTTACATACAGGCGCCTGTACAGGAACCTAACTAGAACCCATTGTACAACTTAAGGTGGAACGGTCGACTCGAATGAGTCGGCGATTTCAGCCTCGTCACAGCAGCACTGGGCACCACGAAGACTGGTCGCGTTTTGCGGACTAAAGAGCAGACAGCACTGGGCATACCGATAACGCGAAAGTCTGTTAACCATATTTAGAAATGACGCCAATACTTACGGAGCTGAAACAGCAGCTACATGAGAGAAACGCGTTAGCGCGAAGCTAACAGTAACCTGGCGGCAGCGGCTAAAGTGGCGTCCCGGTCAAAATAATCATCTTGTGAGTCCGCGTTTGCCTCTTTTATTGGAATTTGTCACAAAATGCCGACTCAACATCCTGAAAAAAACATTGCCACTACCGAATAATCTCCTCGAACTCTCCGCGGGTTTTAATGAAACCGGGTGGACATGAAATTAAAAACTTCTTTGAGGGAATGAGCCGCTTGTTTGGGACAGAGTGAGCACGAAGGCCGCTGATTGGTCTGTCCAGCCATGACGCAAAAAAATTAAGCAATTTGATTGGTCTGCGAGTAACACTCCGAGTACACACGGCAAGAGTAAGGGGACAAACATGTGCAAAGAAAACTAGTGAAGTTCAAGTATGGACAATAAACAACACGATATAAAGCTGTGATTTACGAATTTATACAAAACATAAAGTTATAAGAAACTACTACATAATATCTGTAAATACACGAAGAGTTCTTTTAAAACTGGAAAATGTGTTGGTTATTACATGTGTAACCTTATGGGCCTCACATAAACTTCAAGAACTGACTGTTCACTTGTTGCATAACGTCCCACCTCCCTGACAGGTGGCATTGTAAGGAAATAACTAGAGAGTCAATGCTATTCACTTTACCTGTCAGTGGTGTTAATGTTATGGCTGACTGGTGTATATTGATACCTGTTGTTTTAGCATGATGAATATGATATGATATATTTTTTTAATTCTTAAGAGTTAAAAGGCAACAGGTTTTCTATATTGTCACACAATAAACTAAAGCCCAAAGAAAAATTTAATTTTCCATCATAATATTGAATAAACTATAAAGTACATCTCTGCAGTGAGTTCAGCACATGCAAAAAAAAGGTAAAAATACTGTTTATTAATTAAAATTAATAGTTATTGCACTTAATATAAACAAAAAATTATCTCTGCTTTCACAAATTGTTTCACTTCCCAAAAAAAAGTTGGTGGTGTTGTAATGGTTAGGGAGTTGCCCAAGTGTACTGCTCCCCAGGCGCTGCCCATGTCAGTTGCCCGCTGCCCTTACACGGATGGGTTAAATGCAGAAGTCACATTTTGCTGCTATAGAGCAGTCAGGTATTGTTTGCCAACTTTTTTTTGTTTTTTTTCTTTATTTCACTGATTTTTGGTTGGAGATGTCATATACTTACACTTCACCAATCCATGTGAAACTTGGTGGGATTGTAGCTCCACATAGCTGATACAGAACAAGAGATTTGTGCGTCTAGGGGGATGTGTCCCTTTGTGCTATTGTCCCCTGAATTGGGCAAATTTAGTGAAATTCTATGCTTCAGTATTGGGCAAGTGAAAGAGTAAAAGCTGAGCTACAGCAGTATTCTGTCTGCTGGCACAGGACTGGGCTGCTGCACTGAAGGTGTAGTGGGACAGTGCCTTGCTCAGGGTACCTCAGTGGTACTCCAGTCACAACTTGAACCTGTAAAATTCTGTTCACAAGGGCAGGGCCTAACCACTAGGCCACAACTGCCCCAAAGTAGCGGAATACAGAAATGTTACTTCTAGCACTGCTCATTGGCCTCAGTGCAGTACATCTAGTCATTAATGTGATGGATATATAAACAATGAGCCATCCTAATGAGTAGATTACAACGTCACTGAGGGTTTGCCTCAATGGTATCATGGCTGACTAATGCAGAAGTCAAGTCGAGTCGGCTTTTATTGTCATTTCAACCATATACAGTTCACACAGTACACGGTTAAATGAAACATCGTTCCTCCAGGATCACGGTGCTACATGAAACACAGGACCACAAACACTACACAACTAACAACATAAAGTGCAGAGATGTGCAAACATTGCAGGACAGTGCAAAGACAGACAGGTACAAAATAAAGACAGTGCAACAGTGACCAGTGCAGGGACGACCAGGTGTGAGGTAGCAAGATGTGCAAAAATACAATAATGTGAACTGTTAACAATGACACAGGAGCAGGAAGAATGTAGCAGCATAAGTTCAATATAAGTAATAAATATAAGTTAAGGAATAGTTAAGTGTATGTGTGTTGACAGTCCCTGAGTGTTTGAGTCTTATTGCCTGGGGTAAGAAACTATTGCACATCCTAGTAGTGAAGGCCCGAATGCTTGAGTTGGGTCGTCCACAATGCTGGTGGCTTTGCGGATGCAGCGTGTGGTGTAACTGTCCCTGATGGAGGGGAGAGAGACCCCAATGATCTTTTCAGCTGACCTCACTATCCGCTCCGGGCCCTCGCGCTCCATGACCGTGCAATGTCCGAATTGGTCATGGGGTACAGAATAAATAAAGAAAAATGCATTTAAATAAAATATGCAATGCATAACGTGAAGATAAACTAATGAACATACTAACATATACAGGTGCAATTTAGGTACAATAAGAATTTTCATCCACTTTTATGATATATTGATTTATAATATTGGGCAGTGGAGGCCTAGTGGTTAGGATGCTGCCTTTGGGACCTGCAGGTCGCAGGTTCAAGTTCCTGGGCACCACTGAGGTTCCCTTGACTAAGGACTGTCCCGTTTTACTGCTCCCCAGGCGCTGTTGGTAGCTGCCCACTGCTCCACTTGTGATGGGTTAAATGCAGAGGTCACATTTCGTTGTGGTGCTTGGGTGTGTTCACAATGACAAAGAGTCACTTTCCTTTCCCATTAGTCTTACAGATGATCCTTAAACCCTTAACTGTTTTTCCATCTGTGTGTTATACATGATCAACCTGCAGATGTCACTAGAAAAACTTTACAAAGCTTCATTTCTACGATCACAGCTCACTGCCCCATTCGCTCCACACTTTACCTTCAGTAGCATCCATTTCCTTTTTGACTCGGACGTATGTGGTGGACTTCACTCCTCCGCCCACAGAAAGGTCACTCTTCTTAAGTGCGCTCACTGTATTCTGGACCTGAAATGAGGACAATAAATTTAAGATTTTATCTCTGTAATATACTTTAAAAACACATTTTTTAAAGGGAAATTCCCCTTAAATGTGCAAACACTGACATTTTTCAGTCAATTCTCAAAATAATGATAAAACAAAAACATCATCAATAACAGTACAAACCTTCTTCTCCAGCCACCCCATGGTCTTCTCCTGGTTATACCTGTGAAACTTCAGATCGCCCACCACTATCGGGAGAGAACAAGTGAAACAAAGTTCTGGAAACATTCAAAAATATTTTAAAAGATGTTTAAAGCTTTAAAAACAAAGCTTTATAGGTAAACGATGGCACACCTTTCTCATCTGCCACGTGGTGAAGGGATTCCGAAGCCTGTGTGCACTTCAGCAGCCTTGTGCATCCTGGGTAATCTTCATCCATCACCATCTGCTGCAGAGGCTGGAACTTCCCCTGTGGAGAACACTGATATTACAACCCAGAGCTTACAGCACAGGTTAACGGCCAGTGAACGATCTCAGGATGTAATGCTCAAGTTTAGTTGTAACGTTTCTGTACATAAAGTGGAATTAAATATTAAAAAAGACAAAATATCAAAGTGAGGAGCCCAGGCACAGGTCGTATTTTCTATCTACATACCTATATCTTATATTTATGTACACCAACCAGCCATAACATTAACACCACGGACAGATGAAGTGAATGACATTGACTCTTTAGTTATTTCATTACAGTGGCACCTGTCAGGGGGGTGGGATACTAGGCAGTCAGTGTTATTCACTTCACCGGTCCGTCGTGTTAATGTTTTGTCTTTGAAATATTTCATTTCACTTTATATACAGAAACGTTAGAACTACAAATACACATGCATTCGTGAACTCCTGCTGGTGTGGGTTTCCTCTCTCTCGGCAGTGTTTCCACAAACATAGATTTTATTAGGGTGGGCCACACAGATACTTTAACACCCGGCAAAGTATCTATGGCGATCCATCTTAGAGAACAATGCAATACAAATAATCAACTAACTAGACAATCTTCCCTCATTTAGAAGATAGATTCTCTCCCCGAACATTGACAAACAAAAACCACTATGGCCCCACCAGCTCTGGCCCACCAGCTCTGGCCCACCAGCTCTGGCCCACCAGTTCTGGCCCACCAGCTCTGGCCCACCAGCTCTGGCCCACCAGCTCTGGCCCACCAGCTCTGCCCCACCAGGATTTAATTTACTGCCCATATTCAGCAGCATTCTCTTTGGGTGCATACTGTGTTTGTGCATCATGCTGATATTAAAGACATGGGGAAACTACGGCCCGCGCTCCATATCCGGCCCGTTTAGTTTTTTAATCCGGCCTGTCGAATTTCTCTAAATTATATTATTAAATTACATTCATTTTGTATTTTTCCTGCGGTGCCTGTGTTTTTCCAGTAAATGGCGAACTCCAGACACATGAACCTTTGTTGAGGTCTGACGTATTACTCCACGTTTCTGATTTGCCCTTTGAACCCCGTAGTAAACATGAGTGGACCAAAGGAAAGAGAAGTGGACAGTGAACGCCTAATGTTTAAGGGGGAGTGGACAGCTGACTTTTTCACCGAAGTCCGATCAGCGGCTGTGTGTCTGATGAGCCAGGAAACTGTTGCGGTTTTCAAAGAACACAATATCAGCCGTCACTTTGCCTCACTTATGCTAGCAAGCGGTCACCGCAAGAACAGGAGGCTACTGTTTAGAGGTTTACGGCTAATTTACAGGCTCAGCAAAACATTTTCACAGACGAACTGTCACGTGAAGAGTCAAGTACCAAGGCAGGTTTTATGCTGTCATTCAAATTGGCAAAAGCTAGCAAATCTCACTCCGGAGGCGAGTTTATGAACGTTTTTGAGATTTGCTACCTTTTAAAGACCAAAACCTTTTATGTTATGACGTTTACATTTAATTTATATTCGTTCCCACAAACACTCCATTCATCTGCCCTTGGTCCGGCCCCTCTATGAACCCATTGTGGCCCACGAGTCAAAAAGTTTGGCCACCCCTGTACTAAAGTATTACATGAGACGGCATGTACAAGTTTACCTCCACGCCGCCACTCTGCAGGAACGGCAACAGCAGGAACACTGGATCAATAGGGGTCACATACAGTAGTCTGCCATCTACAGACACACATCACACAAACACAAAGACAAAGTCAAACCGTCACCTGCATCAAAACAACACGCACACGCCGAAACGACCAGAGTTTAATATGTTCAACAGAACTGGCATCAAGCTCTAAAGTCAGCATTTTTATTCTCAGTTCTGATTTGTCGTCTATGACCTATTTTGAATGAAATATGGGTTTATATCACTTACAAATCATTGCATCCTCTTCGTATTTACAGTTTACAAAGAATTCCAACTTATTAGCAAATGGCTAATACTTCAGTTGGGCCCCAAGTCATGGACGATGCCCATACCTGTATGCCAGTCCCTGAGTGACCGTGACTCTCCTATGTATGTCCCCTGTCACATTTGCCCAATTTATGCTATACTCATCATCTGTTTCTCTTATATGAACATCTTTTTCTCAAAAATGGTTCGTTAAAGCAGTGTCTTCAGGGCTGCAGAAACGGGGCCTTGAGGACTGATTAGAGAACCACGGCTTCCAAGAACCACCAACTGAACTGTTATTTCAGGAACTAGAAGTGACCGCTCTCTCCCATCTCCCCATAGAAGCTTTTTAACAAGTGTGTTGTTGAGAGTGTATGCAGTGCGTCACTGCCAAACAGCACGTGTTCTCACCTCTCTGCACTGCCTGACCAATAAACCACGAGCGGCACTCCTCAGTAAACGCCTTCACCTCGTACACTCGCTCATCCCCGCTGCTGAACAGGTACTGAGAAGCTGCACCTGTTGCACACACACCCACTATTAGTCACGCAGTTAATATAAACCAATCAGCCATAACATTAACACCACCTGCCTACACACTACAGGTGCCCATGACCCGGTCACTTTCACTTCACTACATTTAAAAAAAAAAATCAGGACAGTGGAGGCCTACTGGTTAGGACGCTGCCTTTGGGACCTGAAGGTCATAGGTTCAAATCCCTGTCCAGGTACCACTGAGGTTCCCCTGAGTAAGGTACCGTCCCGCTACACTGCTCCACGTGTGCACGCGTGATGGGTTAAACGCAGAGGTCACTTTTTGTTGTGGTGCTTGAGTGTGTTCACAATGACAAATAGTCACTTTCACTGCAGATTCACTAGATGTCCATTACTTACTTAGAACTGCCGTTCAGTTGTCTAGAACATCACTTGTAAAAGTGGTTCAGATCCTTATGCTCCTGCTTCCAGCACATCAACTTCAAGAACTGACTGTTCACTTGCTGCTTAACATACCCCCCTCTTCCCCCAAAAGGTGCCATTGTAATTACATAAGTAGAGAGTAATTGTTATTTAACTCTCTCTGGTGTTCATGTTATGGCTGATTGATGTACATAAATATGCTATAGGTCTGTAGATGTAAAATACAACCTGTGGCTGGGTTCCGGAGTTTAACGAAGGTCACATCGCCTTCAGGTTTTTCAGATGTGTCAAATGCAGAGTCTGTGCACAACAATACAACAAACAGGGTGAAACGCACAGTTTATAGTCTTTGGGCAACACGGGCTTGGTTCACACAATCATTTCATTCATTTAGCCCAATGCCAATATCCGATATTAATCATGTACACATCTGACAATACAGATACAAATGTTTTAATGCAGAAATTGGGACAAAGTCCACCTGCATTAAAAATATTACATTTAAAAATATATATATAATATATAAATATAATTATAGTTTTAAAAATATAACTTGTTTCTACAATTTTAAAATAAGTCAGAATGACTAAAGTTAAAGTATTTTAGTGTGCCAGCTAAACTTTCTGCTCTTGCACTATTAAATATCGTTCTGAAACATTAGTCAAATATGAACATCTGTCCGATGCTGATTGTTTTTCAAGCAAACATCTGTCTTGTCACAACTGGTATCGTCCATTCCACCGTGTTTCCCCCAAAAAACGAAAATATCAATATTGCAAACGACATAAACGCTAAGAGGAAAAAATGTTTGAACGGTTCCTACACCGACAGCGACCAAAATATCTGGATAATAATACTTTATCAGCCAGAAAACTCAAGTTCACCGGTTTTCTTGGTCGAATTTTCCGTTCCACCTTAAATGGTGCAGCAGCTCCGTTCAGTTACTCTCAGTCATACGCTCGGTCTGGCTGTAGCTGCTGCTGCATTTAAGGTGGAACGGAAAGATCGACCAAGAAAGTTGGCTAATGAGAAGCTAACGGTTAGCCAACAAATAAAGTTAGCTATCAAGCTGTCCTACCTGCAGCGATAACAACCCAGCTCTCATTAGTGGAGCGTGGCGAGCGTTTCTTTTTGCCACTCATGTCGTATCTGTATCTTTATTTTGATCGCAGAGAGAAGCGCCTGTACTACAGCGGCAGGACAAATGGCGACGACCTGGACCATGAGCGGAGGGGTGGCGATATTGTATACGAATTTGTTTCTGGGATAAAACGTGAACCTTGTGGGTAAAATAGGTCTAGATTATTATTATAAACATAAAACAATTAGTCAGATTCCGTGGATTGCCTGAACAACTTTTGTATTCGGCGATTTACAAAGAAAAGGTGGTTCATCACACCCCCTCACCATCTCCTAAAGTGATACATTCCCGGCCAGGCTGATGTATTCAGCAGATTTGGCGCGAGTTACAGCAACGTGAGTCTCTGCAGTGCGAGTTTACTGCCTAAAAGTATCCGGACATCTCGTAATTTGTGAATTTGTCTACTTTAAGGCGCACAATCTTCACACAAAAAAAGCAACGACCGATAGTTTACATTAGCCTAAGATCTCCATGCCCGTCAATAGTAGGGATGGGCGATACCAACGAATTTCTGTTCAGTCCGAAACTAAACAGTATCCGGACTCCGATATTTATATACTATCTGTTTTTGTTCTGCTATGCACGTATAAAAGTAATAATTAGATAATGTGTTGATTCAAGGGCTCTAGACCAGTGGTTATTAGCAGAATGTCTTCCTAAAGTCTTTATTTTTAGATTTATAGCTGCAGTACACCTTTCAGCCACACGAGGGAGCGCGTTTGCGTTCGTCTCAGGCGTTTGTAATGTGACTGCTGCTGGAACATAAGTTGGTTAACGAGAAGCTAACGTTTCGACAAAACTGACGTATTAAGCTCTTCTACATGTGATAATATATATATTCTTGTTTCTATTGTGCACATAAAAAGGGAATAATTAAATAATGTGTTGAATCGAGTGTACTAGAGTAGCCCCCCCCAAAAAATCTTCTAAAGTCTTTAATTTAAGATTTATAGCTGCAGTACACCTTTCAGCCACACGAGGGAGCGTTTGTGTTCCTCTCAGGCGTTTGATTATGATTGCTGGTGGAACATAAGTTGGTTAACGAGAAACTAACGTTTCGCCAACAAATGAAGTATTAAACTGTTCTACCTGTGACAGTATTTTTTTTTGCACATAAAATGATAATAATTAAATAATGTCTTGAATCAAGGGTTCTAGACTTGTTTCTTCTGCTTTAGATTTATACCTGCAGTACATCTTACAGCCACATGAGGGAGCTCGTTGGTTGTTTACCACACTCGTGGGCCCCAGTTTTTTTCCCCTTGATAAGTGATGGTACAGAAGCAAGTTCAAGATGTAAATGACTTCCTATTTTTTTTTTGATCGACAAATTGTAGCTGCTATATCCAATGGAGAGTTAACTTTATGATGTAATGCTAAATTAGCAGTCCAGGCAAGGCCATAATTATATACTGGGAGGACTCTTTCTGTCTCCAACCACAACCTCTCACCATCAACAAAAAATATTGGCCTCCAAACGTTACCAAAAATTTTTTTTATCATCAACAAATATCCCGCCCACAATTTTTTCATCTACAGTCATCAGAATAATTTGTCTTAAATCCACCTAATGACACCTGTGCCAATCATCCACCGATGCTGATGGCTATGGCCACCTTAAGGCAGAACAGACAATTGAGGTTCTGTTTAAGGTGGAACCGAATATAAGGAGCCAACTTCACCTTTAAAAATTACACTGCAAGTGCAGTAACGAGTGACTGTGAAATATTCCTATATAGCATTTTACTATTATGATTATTATTACTATTATAATTATACTTTAAATAGAGATCCCAAGATGCTGGTTGAGCACAGAAAGAAGGTCATGGGTCCATTTAGCATGTTCTACCCATGTTGGTGAACTGGAATTTCCCGTTTCCTCCCAAAGTCCAAAGACATGTACATCAGGTAGACAGTTGATTTTAAATTGGTCTGTCAGTATTTGTCTGTACACTCTTTGCCTTGCAGGGTCCCACTGATCCCACATGTGGTCAATCAGCCAAGACATGTCCTCTGTTTAAATTTTGCTTTTTTAGTTTTGAACTGAAGTCAATAGTCACCCAAACTCATTCCCATTAAAGCATCCTTACGTTTCCTCTCCATCCGCTCAAACCGCATCCAGCGCTTCATGAAGGTGGAGCAAGCTTGTGGGCGTGGTTTGACCGTGACCCCTCCCCCCCCCTCTCTCTCTGCCATTGTTCCCATATCATTGTTGTACTTGTTTCACTCCTGTCCGTCATACAGCACGTTGACCAGTACCACGCCCCACCTGAAGAGGTGGACCACCGCCACTGTAGAGCTGTGACATCACCATGACGCTATGAAGCAGCACAAACGTTGCTTTCCCTAAATAATTCCTCTGATACGCAGTAATCGGTGAAGTGAACTCGTGTGGACGAACCTGCACAACGCTGCTCATAAGGGACACGTGTGAAACTGGATGGGAAACGAGTGAAGTTTCCGCTTCCTTTCCCGTCCGAGGCTGGAATCCGCGAGGCGCGTCGGGACGGCTGAGATGCTGTAAGTGACGTCATCACATCGAGTTATAGACGCCGCTGCTCGGAAAACCCACAGAAGCCTCCTGTGACTGTGCGCACCCACAGGAACGGGAGGAATCCTCCCATCATCAGGGAGGAATTCCTGCAGCTGGGATATGGCTGCACACACACACACACACACACACACACACACACCTTAGTCACTTTAAAGACATGACCTCATTATGAGTGCTGAAGTAATCCTGTTACCTCACATGAACACACACACACTTGTGACATTTTTGAGCCTCAGCTCCGTCGTAGTCATCACTCTGCTGCGCCCACGTCTTTCAGCAGCTACTCCTTCATTCATCCCTCCGTTTATATCCTGTTGTTTCTCTCCGTTCTCATTAAAGGGCCAATATACACTTCAGTCAACATGTACATGTACTTAAAGCTGCTCAGAACATTCTGATAGCAGCGCACTGTGAAAGTGACACTTTGTCATTGTGAACACACTCGAGCACCACAACGAAACGCGACCTCTGCATTTAACCCATCACACGTGCACACGTGG
>JBBPDA010139775.1:0-21507 GCA_037974385.1 Arnoldichthys spilopterus
CCAGGCCGGTCAGAATTCTGGTGATGCAGACCGCTTGCGGCCACCAGATGGAGCCAAAGCTCCTCTGATACTGACACTATGTAGGGCAAAAATGGAAATCACTAATGACTGTGCACAACCTTCAAGCCCTGAGAAGGCACTGCATGAGAAACAATCATGCTATTGTGGTAAATATAGCAACATGGGATCAGTAGTACTTCTGGAAACCTCTATTACAAAAATAAAAAGTTTTATGCAGAAATGTAGAATGCTCTGTGGAAGTGTGCCATTACAGTTTGTTTTTTGGAAAAATTAATGTTGGGTTCTCAGTGTCAAAGATTAAACGGAGCATCAAGACTGCTGTCAGTGAAAGTTGCAATAACCTGCATCTGTCATGGTATAAGGATGCATACCATGAACAAACACATACCAGGAGCAAAACAATTGGCCTGCACACCTGTGCCTGAGTCACAGTTTAGGAGTTAAGTTCAGCCTTGGATGTTGGAGAGAGCACTGTTCACTCACTCACCTCAACCCACATTTTCCTACCAGTATCGGGGACTGAACCAACAACTCGAAAGCTCTTTGGCTGACCCTTTCTGCTTTCCACTGACTTTACTAAAAGTCTCTTTTTTTTTTACAAAAAATCTGCAAAAACACAAATTAATATAATGCCAGCATGCACATATATTCACACGCACATGTGCATATGCACACACACCTTTGAAATTGAATTAAGTGATAAATAGAAAGCTATTTGGACTGCAGAGTGGTGACTTGGTGGTCCAGTGAGACAGTAATGAATATGAATACTCAGTAGCTCTATCCTCCATGAGCTTGCAAATAAAGAAAGCAGGAGCTTGATTCACTTACTTAGACTAGTTGACTCACTACTTTTCTTAAATTGAGCTCCCATTTGCACAAAATAACTGCTTTAGAGAACATATACAACTTCTCTATCTTTGTTTTGAATATATGTAAGTAATTCAGCAAAAAATCTAATGAAAATAATAGGGCTAACAACTAATGAAATTTACTATTGGAACAACAGTAAATGCCATAATCATGTTAAGTGATTAAGGAATTAGATTTGTTTATGTGGTTCTGACACTGCTTGACACAAAAATGCAAAGTGTCAGAAACCACATAAACATGTCTACTGACAGTTAACTAGAGTTAAGATAAACAGTGTTGTTGATGATATAAAGTCTTGTTATACATGAAGAAAGTTACACATCCATAAATTATAGGACCCAATACACATCACAGACATAGTTTGAGTCACATACACAGTCATTGACAAATAAACTTTACAGTGACCTATTTCTTTAAAACAAGCATTATCATCCGTTGAACTCATCTATAGCATCTTGCATTTTTGATGCCTGTCACTGTTAATTTTGACATTTCGTCAAACAAATTACATAATGAATAGTATACAACAGTTGATTTGTGATTATATTAATGAATTATATTAATAAAATTATGCATAAAAACCCTGATATAGGTCCACTATATACATGTACAAATAAGGTGTTATTCTACCAAACAATGTGGTGCAGCATGAAATGGTTACAAATTTCAATTAAATGTTCAAATTTCAAATGTAATCATTTCCACTGTCAAGTGAATGGTACCATACCTGAGTAACTGTGCTGGATTTGATTATCCTTTGGGCCTGGGATGGAAGTGTAATGATGTATCAGTGGAGCCAAAAACATTGCAGTCACTGACTTGTCAAACGAAACTGTAACAGAATCATTATCTGTCATCAGTTGACTCAGACAACTACCATTTCTAAATAACATATTCAGAAACAAGGACTTGCGACCAGGGTGCAGAGAGGTCTGGATTTGGATAAGAACCTATAACATGCTGTATCTGATTTATGCAATCAATCCTTCCTCAATACTCCCCCATGACCTGCTTCACTAATTCCTTCTTTGATGTGAAGGTTAACAGGATATGCCAATCATTCTGACCTGACTCCACTCACCCCATCCCAACAGGCTGTCTACAGTCAGTCACCTTCTCAATCAGCAATAGCTCCAGGTTCCCAATTAGTCTGACTGACATATTAATCTGATACACCATACAGAAATTGCCCTTTTAGGAATTTGGTTTATACAAAAAATGTCACTCATCCTGATCCATCTCAGTATTCACCTCAACACGGTCAACCACAAGACCCTGATTGTCCTTAACAAATTTGGAATCACTGCCTATGTATTGCAGTTGTTTGAGTCCTAACTGGAGAGCTGTTCTTATCAGGGAGCACTGAGAGTTTCCACATTCACTAAATGAAAACTTTACTGGTGTCCCACAAGGCTCCCTCTGCTACTCTCTCCCCTGCTGTATTTTGTCATCAGGCCCTGGCAACTGACTGAGAAAGCAGAAGCACAACTCCTCCTCTACCTTCTTTTTTTACCGTGTATCCCACACTGATTTCACATACTTTGCAGCTTTTGAGTTTTAAGTGAACTTGATGTGCAATTTCCCATTTTGTTGTGGTGCTTGAGTGTATTCACAATGACAAAATAGTCACTTTATTTAAGTAATTTCAATGAACATCAATCTTTCACTTATTGAAATATTTTATTACTCTTGTAAATACACTTAATAAACATGTCCTGTTGTTGCACTTACAAAATGCTTCTGTATCTAGGTGAAAGTAATGGATTATTTGTCATCATCAACACACCACCACAACCTCTGCAATTAAGCCATCCCTGTAGGAGCAGTGGGTATCTGAGCTGGCCAGTACCCAGTCAGTAGTGCAGTGGTGCAGTGCTCAGGGGCACTTGTACTGGTCTGGGATTTAAATCGGCAAACTTCGGGTCACAGGGGCAACTCCCTAAGCATTATACCACTAATACCCTCGGTATTAGGTACTGGGCATTTTTGTGACTTGGTTAGTTCTGCATCTTTTTTCTTGAAGTTTCTGAGTGGGCAGCAGAATGCTTTGATAAGACAGAGTCTGCCAAGTCAGTAGGAACCTGAAATTCGAATTCAGTACAAAATAAATGTAAAATGTGCTCACTTTTACTATAGTAGAACAACTGCTTCTTTGGAACCATGAATCATTATAGTCATCCCTACCACAAGTCCCTATGTCAGTGCTAGCAACGTTATTCAAGCAAAATGGATTTGAGGTAAGAAATTACACTAACACACAGGCTACACTCTACAACAGCAAAGAGGAGCTAGATTGATGTTTCTAAAAAAGTGGAAAATATATAGTGTGAGAAAACTATCATGCAATATTGTACCTTACCTGAAAATTCACGTTTCCATTATAGCTACAGCTCTGCCATTGCTTGGAGAGTATTAATTTCTTCAATTAGCATTGTTTGACAATTCTTGTCACCATAAACTAATAAAAAAGTGTTCATCTACATCTGAAATCCACTACAGAGGTAAACATTCTCATACAAACAATTATTCAAATGTGCCCACGGGAGAAGAAGGAGCCTGGCAATTGGATCTACTCTGCATGAACAGTAAAGAGCTCAAAAAAGTGCACAGCGCATTATTCATTTTGTCGAGTGAATTAAGAGAGCAAGGCTGGAGAGTAGTAATTAACATGCAGTGCATTCAAAGGCTTGTTGTGTATTGTGGAAACTAAACAAAGAAAGACTGGAGGCAAAATGTAATTTTACATAGCTTATAAGGGAAGTAAGTGTGTAGTTTTTGTGGAGAACAACCTAAAAAAGATTATACCTGTAATAAACAATATTTTTAAACCAAATGTACAACTGCATAAGTATGCTAATCTGCATGAGTAAATGATTGAGATTACTCTTATATGACATAAATCCTATCACTTCTTCCTTAAATTACAATTAAAACCGTAATTTCTCTTTCACTGGTTTGGTAAATGCAGCTTGAATTGGCTTCATCAAGTCACATTAGACTTACAGCTAACAAATCAAGTTCATTTTATGCCCGGGGTTAAAGGGATTCTGAAAGTGCATTAAAAGGCGCATCAAAGACAACAGAGCCATCTCAGGATAATTACTGTAAAATTCACTTTGATCTTTAACCAGGCAAAGTACCGTATGGCTGTTCCCTTGCAGCAGGACAGTTACTGATGCTACTGATAGCAGCATCACAATAGTACACATTGGCTAGATATCAAAGACCAGCCAGAAAACTCGGTAAACTGCTAAGCATCTATCTCATCAGACTTTCATTAATCTGTGCCTCATTTTAGCCTGTATTTACATTAACTAAATTTATTTAATTATTAACTAGATTTATTTAATATGACTAATCTGACCTTTTATGGGCAAAGACTTCTGGCCTGCACAAGCTTTAGAAAAATGCTAATTTCTGCTCACTCAAGCAGTCTTATGCCAGCAAAAGGGTTGGTATAAATTAGCGTAAAATTAACTCAGTTAATATCTGTCAGCTTTCATTTTACTGAATGAGGAGCACAGCATTTGAAATTCAGAGTGGTTCTATGGAATGAGAAGACTTCAGATGTTACAATATTATTTTGAATTGGAGGGGAAATAATCTTACTGTAGCATAAATCCTGACTAACACAGCTGGAACAGAACCATTAAAAAATAAGTAATAACTAAAGAAATAGCTAAAAGCTTTTTAGTAGTTACTTCTTTCAAAATAAATTAAATTACTTTACCACTGCCTGCATATAAAAAGTAATTAGTTACTAAAAAACAGGAGTCCCACAACTTCACTTGCACTTTTAAGCTGAAACAAGCAAACAATTCATCAACAAACATATGGTAACCATGGCAGAGAGTTCACAACCCAACTTGGCCACAGAGAGCGGAATTTATTGATCTATAAAGCTCCACTGGAAAAACTTCTGATTTTGGTAAATAGATGCCTTTGTAAACTAAAGTTAGCCAACCATTCCTAAACGACATAATGTGCAAAAATAGAAAACTGAGCAGTGGTGGCCTAGTGGTTAGAAGCTTGAACAGGAAGTCGCAGATTAAAGTCCTGACACAGGTACCACTGAGGTACCCTGGGGCAAGGTACCATCCCACTACACTGCTCCCCAGGCACTTCTAATACTGTAGTTGCCCGTTGCGATGGGTTAAATCCGTCTGTCATATTTCCTTGTGGTACACTTTTTGTGTGATTGTGTGTGTTCATAATGACAAATATGACACTTAGTTCAGTAATGACACAATGGTTTGAACCGATATGTTTCTTAAGAAAGAATAACTGGACATAATTTTGGGCAACTTTGACAGCAGTAAAAAAATTACCATTTAAATGTCAATAAATAATTTGAAAAGGTAATTAGTTACATTAACCAGAAGTGAAATTACAGTAAGTAAATTCTTTTTAACATGTCACTTCTGGTGTTGCAAGTAAAACCAAAGTCCACAAACATTCCAGACATAGATACAAATGTGTTAGTTGATTGTGAGTCCATACTTTAGTGAAACATTTTATGATTAAACGTCAAACATATTCATCATTAAATCTTTAAGTAAGCATTAATTTTGTTCTTTAGCACACACCTTTAAGCGAAATGCAGACACAAATAATGGTGTGGACAGTGATGCATGGGTTCCTGTAAGAAAAGCGCTACCCAAAGTTCCTTCAGTGCCAAGGCTTCAGGTCACTGTGGTAACCAGGTAACCACAGTCAAGGGTCTTAAGAGTATTCACTCTAATACCAGAGCACTCTCACCAGCACGCTGATGACTGCTACCAAGTACTTCAATCTCTTAAAAACCTGAGGTTTGGTGCACCACAGGTCAGACCATTTATTTCTAACGTTCTTTCAATGTACTTCTGATGTGGCCTTACCCAGCACATCAAACAAAAAATCTCAAACAACTAAAAAAAAATCCCATTAAAACATTTCAGATGCTTAAGAAATATATTCATCTTAATTGGACTTTCACTTTTAATAAGAACCATATGAAATATTCTTAGAGAGGTTTAATGTGTGTGTGTGTGAGACTAATGTGTGGGTGATGGGACTAAGCTTGGGATATTTGCCTATTTAATAATGGAAGGGTGTGTGCTCATTCAACTTGCTGTAAATCTAAAGTCTCTCTCTCTCTCTCACACACACACACAAATGCACACACACAGAGAATGAAGGAGGAAGCACCTCCACTTGCAAGCACCTGCCCCATCCGCCATGATGGTCATGGTGCCCCTATCAGCCAGGCCTTTTTTTGTTGTAGTTATTTGTTTTTTTTCTCATTTTGGGTAAGGTTTTATTTTATGTTCTCTTTTAATATTGTTTGCTACAGTTTGACATGTTATGTTAGTTTGATGCCACCCCCAAACACCCCCGTGCTTTCAAAAGCTTGCACATCCCTGATGTTATGTGCCTTACAATAGACCACCTGCCCCTCTAAATGTCTATGCATAGCCCTGAGACAGAGGACAAAAAAAAGAGTAGACAGCAAACCTTTTTTAATTTTTTTTACCATTTACTTGATTTCACCCACACTTCTTTTGCCCTCTGTAAGCGATATAAATGTGCAGGTGTGGTGTTCTTCGTTGTAAATGATCTTCATAGAAAATAAGCCAAGACTGATGAGTCTTAGTTCTTACATTCTTGCACTACTAATACATTTTCAAAAACAGGGCTCACAAAGCTGAACACCACACATGGGTTAACTTAATCTAAAGTAAATACACAATAGTAGCCTGACAATGACATTTATGAACATTGTGGCATCCTAAACAAAATTGATAGACACAACAAAAAGACTAGATTTACTTAACATCTTCATTTTTAAAAATAGACCTCCAGTCTCTTCACAGTTCTTTAAGAACACATTCCTCAACATTTGCTTAACAAAATTAAATGCACACAGTTATTAATAATTTATAAATGTGATATATCATTCCAAATCAGTCCACATTACAAAAATTTGACTCAATGAGCAATGACAGTGTAAGCTTGTTAGCTAGTTCAGTACGCTTAATTTGAAATAGTTTAAAGCAGGAACAGATGCTTTTAAAAATGTCTATTAAAAAATAAACTATACTTCTGTCTCATTTACTCCAAATGTTTCCACTTCTTAAACTGCATGCCAATGGCTTTGATCTTTTTGCTTATAAGCGGTAAACCAGCAGAAATTAAAAAAAAGATGCATTGAACTGTTAACTTGTGCTCATGCACCGATCAACCATAACATTAACTTCACCTTCTTATTATTAAGTTGGTTCCCTTCATGCTGCTGATACAGCCCTGACTGTGATGCACTGTATGTTCTGACACCTTTCTATCAGAGTCAGCATTCACTTTTTAAATCACAGTAGCTCTTCTGTGAGATTGGACCAGATGGGCTAGCCTTCATTCCTCACATGAAGGAGCCTTGGCTGCCCATGATTCAAAAATAGTCCTCTCTTGGATCACTTTTGGTGGGTACCTATGGCATTAATGTTATGGCTGATCAGTGTATAAATATAACATTTTAATTCTATTTTCATTCTAAATCAACAGTTTTAGGGATGCATGTGCTAAAAAAGGGCAAAAATAACAATAACAAAAAAAAATTGAAAATTAACAGTTGAATTAAAATATTTGGTTTCATTGTCTAACTGCATCTCGTAACGATGTGTGCCTGTGTTTTAACTTGTGAAGAAAACTGCCAGCTGCCAGAAACCTAAATAACAACTCAGTCATAATGGCCTCAAAATAATAAGGACATCAAACATATTGTATATTCGGTGAACATATTTTGATTTTCACGTCAACAGCTGTAGAAATAAGAGCCATTTATAAGGACACTGATTCACAAACTGGAGTCAGAGCGATTAATTACGTCATGTTCTAAAAAAAACATAGCCTTGTAGAGACAAACATATTTCCTCATTAGGTGACGAACATATGTGTCTCATGGACCACATACCTGATGAGAACTTTCTATTTTTATAGTTGTCGGTCACAGATTTACATGCTTTTAGGCAACTGCTGGCTGTGTTTTCCTGCACCACAGCACTACACTATGTACAAAGAGAGGGATTGATTTTATGAGTAATCATTGCAACTGGCACTATTTACTCTGGATCATAATGCTTTTCATTGCCTGTGCTTTCTGCTGGAAAGTGACTCATGAGATTACAAATAACTTGGAATTCAGGTTCCACCCACTGTAACACTAAAGAACCCAGGAGAAAGAACTGATCTGACACTATGCAACACAACAATATGCTGTCCACAAGAAGATTCTGAATGCAAAAGTTTCTTCTGTCCATATATCCATCCATTTTCTAGGCTACTAATCCTATCAGGGTTGCAGGCTGATGCTGGAGCTCATCCCAGTGCTCATATGGCAAACGTTGGAGAAACACCCTGGACAGGTTTACATCACAGGGCAGACACACAGAAGCACATTCAAACACAGTCACAATAATTTAACGTCTCTAATCTAAAGGACATGCATATCTTTGGACTGTAGGAGGAAACCTGAATCCCACCACAAACCTACACAGTCACAGGGAGAACATGCAAGCTTCACAAAGAATGGACCCTGGCTGCCCTGGCCGGGAATCAAACTCAAGTCCAAAAAAATTGTGACCTCTTTAAATGTTATGGGTTTTTTTATCCCAAGCTGAATTATGAAGCAAACTGGACAGTAGCTCAGACAACTCAGAAACAGATCAAACCAAACAATGAATAAGGGCCTACTAAGGGCCCACCTTTCTTGGTTAGAGCCTAGTTTTCGGAAGGCAGTTTATAACATAATGTCCAGACCAAAACTGTGGAAAAGCATAAAAGCTGATCTTGAAGATCTATGATCTATGACCCTTAAGCTGCTTGTGGCTCTGCTTTTGTGTCTTATGTTTTCCCATTTGGCCTACAAAGCTGTTCCAAGAAGAACAATCTCGTTATTACTAAAGATAAAAAAAATGACTCATGACAGAGAGAGTGAGTGAGAGAGAAGTAGAGAGAGAGAGAGGGCATGATCCATGTACAGCAAGCAACTCTTCATCCTCATACAAGTGTGAGTGTTTGCCTACACATTCGGGCTGCCACAAGCTGTGACTCATACATTTACAAAAAATGCCCTTCTGTCAAAACTTTTGTCTTCCCTCTCTGGAATGACAGCTTGAGTTTAAGTACAACAAGAGAGAAGCATTTAAACTGTGACCCATAACAAGCTATTACTGATTTTCACTATAGCCAATTTCTTGCTGCAATAAGAAGAGCAAGCCTGACCAATATATGCAATGTAATATTTTGACTGATTCATGCCAGTATAACATCCATAATGTATCTTTAATGCCTAGAAGTCACAGTTATCTTCTGTGATAAAAAGCTGGGTCATTTAATGTTAATTAAAGAATTAATTTGACACTTTTAATACCACATTTGTGTCTATAAGGAGATACAGGCCTGATAAATTGGGAAAAAATTCACAATAAAAAGATATTGTTATTATTTAAAACTTTGTAATTTTTACAGAATCATTCAGTACATCTACGGGAGCTTGCTTTTTTGCCATAAGGGGCTGACAAAGCCCAAAACCTTTCCACACACTGTTTGATTTTCACAGACTAAGGTCAAGTTGGAGTGAAGTAAATTACTGATTAGTCCCTCCCCACTTACTTGTTTGGTCAGTGTAGCTGAAGGATTAAAATAAAGTGAAAAACATGCTACCTAATCATAATCTGAATTATGTTCAAAATTTCACTAAACAGTAAGTCAATAAAAACTGGTAATAACGTACCTGTGTCTTCAGTAAATCAGCTAAAATAATGTAATTAATGTAGGGATAGAAGATGCCTCAGATTTGCTTTTTGATCTGATTTCATATTGTAATAATACCAAGGCTGACTGATACACTGGTACCAATACTTTAAAAAATCTCCTTGTGCACAAACATTTTTTTTAAATGATGAACATTAAAAGTGATATTTGAAGATTTTTATATTAGTCTTTTGCCACATAAACTGATAGATATTCCGGTTTCAGCTAAGAGAAAACACTATTGATATTTTCATGCAGGGATTGATTCTCAAAAAAGTAACATTAGTACGGGAAGCACTGATATTTCAGTATTTCAGTACTGATTCACTAACCCCTAAGCATGGGTATACACTGTGCAATTTTAGGATGTCCCAGACAAAAGATCAACAGTGAAATAAATGATGATAGAGGATATCTTTTGTCATGGCTCCAAAATTGTAGACCTACATTAAACTGACCATAAGATGGATTCAGGATTGCTTTGGAAAAATTCTGACAGTATCAGAAATTTAGGATGACCATTTCACAATGTGACTGTGGCGTATGTCTACAAACCAACTAAAAAGACTACTGCACAAAATGATGTACAGATCAAGGCGAGTGACTAGAATTTGTCACATCGCAATACTGGCTAAATAAGTACTAAAATGTTCACATTCTCTTTGCAACTTGGGCATCTCACCACAGTTTACACTATTTAATCAACATTTGCATGCTTATAGAAAAAAAGCGTGTTTTACAGTTATTCCATTGGGATTAGTCTATAAATCCTGTGATAATTGGTGTTTGCATTTTCACTGGAATTTTAATTTGTGAATAAATGTCACGCAAATAAATGTGCTATGTATTGTCCTTAACTGGTATAGATTGGTTAGTATTTGATGGTCAGGATTAAGTCTTAGTGTTTTGGATGTTTTGCACTGCTCTCGGGACTATGTGACAAAAAAATATGAGGAATGGCTTATTTTTGTCATTTAAATAATTACCTAAAACTATAATGAAATATGGTGATATAATTTTTAGCCTATACTGCCCTTCCCTTCCTATGTATTACCACTATATCAATACAGATGGGTAACATTTATTTTTGTATACTGAATCTGGTTTGCAATAAACTAACAGGATTGCTGAAACATCACAGTCTGTAGGGGCCTCAACACTGTAACGAAGGGAGTCCAAGAAGAGGTGCTGCCACCTGGTGGTTGGGGTGCGCTACCCCGGAAGCGGCTCCCACGCCCAGCCTCGCTCAGGTGGCAATCATGAAAGGACTAATTAGAGACATTACTTAGGCTCGCACCCACCTAAGCTTACTGTTAGTTACGCTGCAGTATTCCGAGCCGTTTCAAAGTTACAATTTCTTGGAAGATTCCTAGCCTTAGCATCCTTAGACCTAGCTCTTAGTTTGTGAACAGACCTTTGCGTGTTATTCATAGACCTTAACTTTAGCCTTAGCCCTTGTTACTCCCGTTTGCCCTTGTATTGACCTCGGACTGTTTTGACCCTGCTCTTGCCTTAATGGACTTTGCATAATGGAAAATAAAAGCGCTGTTAAGTGTGCAATTGGATCCAAGCTTCTTCAAAACGTGAAAAACATATTGTTAAACTAAGACTTTTTTTTTTTACTTGCTTCCACTATCACTTCTGTCTATGTAAGTAGAAATCTTGTGAGACTTGTCTATATCCATAAACTGTATGATCAAAAGCAACTTTAGTGCTCCCTCTTGAAGAATATTCATTCTAATATGCATGGCTGTATTATAATCTGTGGCTAACCTACTTATTATTCAAAATCATTAAGTTGATTACAATTTGGAAACCATGACAGCCTGAAAATTAATCAATAAATGCAAATGACTGTTCTGAACTTCATGTGGGAAATGTCCCCAGGTGCTGTTAATAGCAGCCCACTGTTCCTACATGGATGGGTTAAATGCAGAAGTCACACTTCATTGCAGTGCACTGTGTGTGCTGTGTTGTGGTGTGTTTACAATGACAAACAAATTCGCACTCACTTAATGTCTGAAAAAATATACTGATTTGTTGTAAAATTTGCATGTCATTTAAAAATATATTAATGGAGATAAAACTCTTATACTTTTAATGTTTTGTCTTGTCATTTTATTCAATGCCTATAGTTTGCAGTATAAAAGTATTTAACGTCTCTGTCTGAATCTGAATTTGAGGATTCATCACATTCAAAAAAACATCAAACAGTATGTTGTCTGCTGACCATGACTGAAGGAGAAGAAATAAACAGTAAAAAGAAGGATGAAAAAAGAGACACAGACAGAAAAATCAAGAATTTCAAAGACTATGTCTTCCATCTTTGTATTCCTCTGAGCCAGAGCAGAGGCAGTCTGTCATGTGTGAATTTTGGTACAAAGGAGATGTGGAGAGGATGAACCCATTCTGCCGCTTTAATTAAGATTGTTCCGAACTCAGTTCCTCTGAGGGATTCTGCTCTCACATTCAGCTGGAAATGGGGGATTCTGCTCAAACAAACTGAGCAAAATTCATCAGTATCACAAGCCACATGTTGGACAAGTGTTCAGCTACACAGCCGCTTGCAAACAAACGCTCTGAGAATTTTATTTTCATTGGAAATTTTGCAATCACTTGTCCCTGCTGTATTTTGGGGGTTCATTTCCAATTACAGTATGTGAACAGTAGTATTTTATATCACTGAGATTTCAAACTGTACTTTCAAATTGTGATCAAGCATTTAATTGCCAAGTAACCTAGCCAAATTCTTTTGCTAGCAACTTTGTACTAGAGTATGAGGGCAGCCGCTGTGTGAGGTTTGAGTTTTTTGTCCATTTCAGTTCACCTTAGGCTCTGACACTAACAAAGTTATACACCACATGGTATTAACTACACAGTTAAAGCAATATGTATTGCATTAATGAGTCTGGTCGGAAGTGAGGCCTAGTGTTTCATCCTCTAAATGCTAGAAGCAAGCATGCCATTCCCACACAGCAAAGAGAAACAGTTTCTAGATTGGAAGTTCATGCAATCTTATTTTTAAATCATTTGCTGACTAGTCGCTAGGTGGTCCACAAAAACAACATAGTCCTGTTTCAGCATAGTTTTACGCCCACACAACCCCCATGTTTTTGGTTTTTTTTTTGTGGAATTGTTTAAATGTGGAATGTGTCTCATAATTTTTCCACATCAAGATCTTTGGGTTTTGTGTTCAGCAGAAAATCTTTGTACTTACTGTACTATCTTTATATTCTCTAATGTGAATTATTAGCATAAATCACCAGTGACTCTTTTTAAGCATTCTACTTTTTAGCAGGGGCAATTATTTGGGCTGCACATTTACTTGCTGGTTAACTATAATAGTGAAGCTGGCCTTTAAAATACTGATATTGCAGAAGTGTTTGATATGCAAATGAGCCTTCAATGGTTGTTTTGGTGAATCAAGACATTGCCTTTGTCTTTGAAAATGTAATATGAATAATTCACCCATTCACTTTTAATGTACTGCAAATCATTTCAACCCTCAATAATTGCTACTATCTTTGCTCAGATCTGCAGTTCAGAGTTTAGCTTCAAACCTTATCTAACACATCTCAATTAAGTCCTTCAGGGGGATCTGACAATTAGAGCCAGATGTGCAAGTTTGCCCCTTTTGGTTGGTAGGTCACCAGACGAAGACCAGAAGTGGGCACTCTTGCCCTGGAACATCAGCTCCGGTAGTGGAGGGCTGATTTGTTTTGGTGATTTCCCTTGATGCTTTGCAGAGGCAGTGGTCAGTCAGAGTCTATGGGGAGGGTCACAATGGAGGTTAAATAAGCTGTCATAATAAACACTTATTCTGGCCCCAAAGCATCAGCCTTCTAAAACAGAGGAGAATCACCACATGGTGCTGGACACCAGCCCTCCAGGACCAGAGTTGAGGACCCCTGCAAATCATAATCTAGAAAGGTAGTCTTAGAGTAAATAATATTTAACAATGATTTACAAAGTGCTATGAACATCCTGATCAGTCACATGTTTGGATGAATGTGGACATTTACATGATCCAACAAACCCTTTTGATCAAATAAAGCATGTATAGCTTTAATCAGAATGTTGAACTACTTGTATTCTTATATTTCCCCTTTAACAACATTATTTCTAAAATGATTTATCAATATGATTTGGCCCTAGCAAAAATATTTTGAAAGTCTTTGCTGTTATGCAGATGTCATCTCCAGTGACCTCAGAAGAGTGATTCAGTCTTTTGAATGTCAGAGAGATTAAAGATAGAAGTGCAGATAAAATAATCATGCTTGTTTCACGGCTTGAGTAAACACATTTAAAGCCAACTTTAATAGTTTATTTTCACAGTTGGCAGAAGGAGCTTACTAAACACTGGCAGAGTTGCAAATTGTGGTATGAGCCAAAACTTGTAATTTGTGAACTTTTATCATTGTTCACATGTAATGGGGTGGTAGTAACACAGTGATTAGAATGCCAAATAAATGAACCCTGATGAAAACTAAAGCAAAAAAATCCTCTTTATCAGCACCCCAGGTCAGTTCCCAGCAACAGTATGTAAAGTAAACAAATCACAAACAACCGAACATGCACAAACTGGCCACTTCTTTTTAGAAACATCTAATTTATGGGTTCACCTTGCTGCTGTACAGCATGGGAATGTGGTCCCTAATCTATTGCCATATTTATGTTTATCTAGAAACTTAAATTGCTTATTTTTCTATAGGAATGCATGAGAAAAATGTGAATACATATTAATACAATGTTCCTTAAACCATCATTTAATGCAGTTTGAACTATTCAGTCTATAAGAAAAAACAAACAGATGTGTATTTAATTGTTAGGGTATGAACTAATTGCTAATATCTGAAAATCATGAAGGAGTGAACATTTTTCCTCATAATAAATCAGTACAGTGGAAATACCCTGCTTGCCATTTCAACCAGTTAAGGGGTACAACACTATATTTCAATGGATACAGCTCAAACAAATAAATCTGTATAAGTCTGTATTAAAACATTTTTTTAAATATATTCAGTCATTAATGTCTACAGTGATTAAATGCTAGACATCTATAGCTAGACCCTGCTCACCTGCCTCTGCTGCAAACTATGAATAGTTAAAAATATGTGTTACGTTTGAAAATAGATTGGAAAATTTTCTTTGGCCAAAGCATAAGCCCAAACCAAAACTGAATCCTAAGAACTGTTGCCAGCTTCATCCTAATGTCTGTATCTCATCCAAACCTTGACTTGCACTAGCCTTTTTAATGAAAGGGGAAACACTGCTTGTATTTTAGTCTGTCCACTTGATGGCAATGTCCCAGGCAGTTATTTTCTACTTGAAGAAAAGTAGAAATTAAAATAACTGCCACTTTCTCCTCCGATCTAGGAGAGGCCTATCAATTCAAAAACGATGGCCATGATCATTTCTTACAATTGTGTATACAGATAAAATCAAAATGACACATACAGCACGTTATTTAAGCCTCAAATTCAATTAATGCATTTTTGTTCTGGCTACTATTTCTCCAACAGGAGGTGGGCATTTTCCCCATAGTCCTTTACAAACAAGGGGTTGGCATATTTTACTGAAAGGCCTTCCTGTAGAGCATTATAAGCTGACCTTTTCTGGTTTCAACTAATGAGTTCTTCCCTTCTTTAAATATGTCTCTCACTGTTGGCCATCTGTTGCCCATGACAATCTGTGTTTTCCATCCTCTAGCCTTTTATAGATGTTGAATTTCCAAAGAGCCACATTTGGCTGAATATTTTTGGACAGTATATCACTCTAAACCTAGCAGTCTGACTTCTGTAGAAACACCAGCAACACTACTGTGCTGAGAATGGTCAACCACCCAAATAATATCTGGACACCAGTGGTTCTTCGCTCAGTGGTCAGTGGGATTTTGACATGGTGTTTTTAATAAAGAAGTTGCTTAATGTATGTTTTTATGTAAGTTCACATATGACAAATATTATGCAGGTCTATCAAAATGAAGCATTCCAGTGTACAAGCAAGTTAGAAGTTGTACACAATACTGTATATCCCAAAACTGTTTGGGAATATACAGCCTTATGCCTGGGACATTGTTTTTGATTTAAATGATATTTTTTTGAAAATCCAGTAATGGCAGAAAGAAAAAAAACCCAATTTGTTCAATGGTGGTTTTGGACTGTCAATGAAATGGCCATATTTACGTTGTATTCATTGCAACCCCTGGTTACTGTCATCATTGGAATGCTTCTCTAAAATGCACCATTCAGATCAACACGGTAAATAACTTTGTTCACTTTTTAATCGCTTAATCATGAAAATGTTTTTAAAAAATGATGAATTTCCTGAACTGTTAATTCACAGTGAAAATTAGTACCTTTTTTGTTTGCTGTGTTTTTTGAAAATCATTCTGTGGTTAAACAGTGATTATATACAGTATTTCCCCAAATACCACTGCATCATATAAATTATGATATCATTAAGTCTGTATAAGAATAGTGATACACACAACAATTAGCTTGTTGTCTTGTTATAATTGGCATCTATCAAGGATTTGGATATATTAGACAGCAAATGAACAGTCAATTCTTGAAGTTGATGTATTGCAAGCAGGAAAATTAGCAATAGTAGGGATCAGAGCAATAAAAATTGTGCGTCAGACTGTGATGGTTAGACAACTGGGTCAAAGCATCTTCAAAACGACAGGTCTTGTGTGGTGTCCAGCAGAGAGTGGTTTGTATCTACCAAAAGTGATCCAAAGAAGGATGACCAGTGAAACAGTAACAGCACTTACCTCTACATTCACATAAATATTTGAGTATTAGTTTTTACTTTCTTGATGTCATTTCAACTTGCTTACACTCTAATGTACAGGACAAAATGTACAGGTGTATGGGACAAAACACAGTCATGACTCACCATAGGCTACTACTGGGATAATTTAGGGATAATTCATTCCTCATCCAAACTGCTTCTCCTAACTAGGGTTGCGGTAAGGGGTGGGGATGGGGAGTGGTTGGGTGCTAGAAACATGAATACTTTGCTCATATTTTTACCGGAATGTATTAGAACAATGTTAATACATATTAATACAATGGTCCTTAAACCAGCAGTCAATGCTGTTTGAACTATCAAGCATATATAAACCCAAACAGATCTGCTTTTAATTGTTAGAGCTTGAACAATGGTTACTAATATGAAACACTACGGAGGAAACACCATTGCCATTCCCATGACTTCAGAGAAAGCTAAATGCAGTCAGCACTGACATCTATTCTCTGTTTTCCTGACAGTCATTTAACTGTCCACCAGTGTTGAAAATCAGAGCTAAAAATGCACACAGACATAGTTTGAGAGCTATTGATTTTGAGCATAGTGAAACCGCAGGTAAACCTTTATTGCTTCTATGAGCACAAAAGCCAGTGGGCTGAACAAATCCACAATCCTGTAATAGGCTTTTCATTGCAGTGCCGAGTAAGTGAGCTGGCACACTAAGCACTTAGCTGGAGAGCTTGATGAGCAGTATTAGCTCCTTGTTTGATTAAAGAGGTTTTAAGTAGCTCATTCCACTTACATCTTCCAGTGACGCAGAATGGCTTGGCATCAGGTCAGAATTAGGAAATTATTGTATTCCAGAGGATTTCTTCTCATTGTGGCCAGCTGTGTCTGAAGCCTACAAACAGTTTTAGATGTGAATAACATCAAAAAGGTAGTGTTGCCATAGAGACTAGTGGCCCTTCATGTGGCATTTTATTGATAACTTCCACATTTATGATTATTGAGGTCCATTTAACTATATGAAAGAAGAAAATGCTTCTATGTATGATTTATGATGTCTCACTATTGTCTACCTTTTGACGAGAAAGAAAGATGACGATGAGTTTAAATTAAATTAGATATGAGCGAAGCACATCTGTCGATTTCAGATGGCAATTTGAAAAAGGAAGGAAAGACAGATGCAGCTATTCCTGTGGTGATATTTATCCTCACTCACTAGCAGACATCCTTTTACTTCATAAACTTCTGATGCAGAGTAACAATTTAAAGCGAACCATTAAATGACAGCACATCTTGTTTTGTTCTCTGTGTTACGATTTGGCTTGGTCTGCATTAGGAGAACTCTCAGAACTGTGTCAGCTGTTCCAGGGTTATGCTGAAATTGGTCTTTAAAAAAAGCTGCAGATTAAGTTTATGTGGGCTTGCTTGTAGCCTTTCTGAGCATGATAGAACTGGATGTTACTGAACGCAGGCACAATATAAAAATGGAAAAAAGTTTTGTCCAAAAAGAAATACCACAAAACCCTTCCCGCCTGCAGGTTACTGTTTTTTTCACCCACTACTACCAAGTTCTCAGCGTACCTTCAAATCACATGGTTAGTCACATTGTCATCAGTGGCTTTACAACCAAACTGAGGTTCATATAGCAACTAAGATAACAAACCACATTCTGTTTTATGGGACAGTAATAATATTTAAGGTTTATTATTCCATAATTATTATTTATTTAAATGTTGTTATTTTTATTACGATTTATAAATGCAATTATATCACCCCTGTAAAGTGTGGAAAAAACGTGATATGCCACATTATCAGTCCACTTCTGTGTGCTAGGAAATAAAACCCACCAAAACACAAAACCTACATTGAACCATTTACTAAGAACCAGCAAAAAGTGTTTGTCTCTTATTTTCCGATGTACTGGAAAATTAGCAAACTAATAATATCCAACAATGTTATTCTCTCTGTCGTCTCTATTACTGTATGTGCAGGCTGTAAGTGTCCTAAACGGGCAAAATCGATGGTGAAGGTGACACTGAGTCCCCTGCTGGTTTTACTATGCTGTTGGTAGAGCAGTTAAGTGCCTGCTTTCTCAGAGTTAGTTTTTTTTTTGATACCTTTGCATCTTGATGTTTCCCCCCATATAACGAACATACAGGTCTGCACCATGAAAATTAACAGGTCAAAGAAAAAAAATCATAGCCACCTGCTTCTAGCTGACAGATTTTGACAGAAGTTTAAAGCACCTTATCATATGTTGGCGATGTGCCTTCAAATGCTTCTTGAGATAAAAAAAATATAAGCTTGCATCAAACTATTCGTGTCAAGAAGGGGGGTGAGGGAGGCGGGGCGAAAGCGAGGCACATGAAACATGAGGACATGAACACGAGGCTTTTAACAACAAAAACGCGGACACGTGAAACACACGAGGGGCGTACAGTGGGTACGGAAAGTATTCAGACTCCCTTCAATTTTTCACTCTTTGTCATATTGCAGCCATTTGCTAAAATCATTTAAATTAATTATTTCCCCTAAATGTACACACAGCACCCCATATTGACAGACAAAAAAAATAATTTTTTAAATTGTTGCAGATTTATTAAAAAAGAAAAACTGAAATATCATATGGTCCTAAGTATTCAGACCCTTTGCTCAGTATTTAGTAGAATTCCACAAGTCTTCTTGGGAAAGATGCAACAAGTTTTTCACACCTGGATTTGGGGATCGTCTGCCATTCCTCCTTGCAGATCCTCTCCAGTTCTGTCAGGTTGAATGGTAAACTTTGGTGGACAGCCATTTTTAGGTCTCTCCAGAGATGCTCAATTGGGTTTAAGCCAGGGCTCTGGTTGGGCCATTCAAGAACAGTCACAGAGTTGTTGTGAAGCCAATTCTTTGTTATTTTAGCTGTGTGCTTAGGGTCATTGTCTTGTTGAAAGGTAAACCTGCAGCCCAGTCTGAGGTCCTTAGTACTCTGGAGAAGGTTTTTGTCCAGGATATCCCTGTACTTGGCCGCATTCATCTTTCCCATTAAGGAGGGGAAAAAATTAATTTAAATGATTTTAGCAAATAGCTGCAATATGACAAAAAATGAAAAATTGAAAGGGGTCTGAATACTTTCCGTACCCACTGTATTATGTTACATAGCCCTCCCCCTAGGAACAACGTCCCTGTGTGACTAAATACTGACACAACCGAGCGCTGACCTAGGAGGAAGGCAACACTGAAACACAGGAACATGGCTATGAACAAGAAAACCTAAACAAATCACAGTGACAACAACTTGGACAAAAGATGAAACATAGGCACAAGGACAGGGAACACTAAGGGAAAGATCTGGGCTGTAGCTGAGGAAATGAGGTCCTGGGCTGAGGAAACAAGGTCCCAGGCTAAGGAAACAAGGTCAGAGCTGGGTGGAGACAGCGATGTCAACACAGTACTCCCAGGGTTCAGGGTCTTGGGGGTTGGACACAGTGGCTTCATCACTGTGAGGGTGGGACTCTGCTGCATCTCTAATGCAGGGACAAGCAGTCTTCTGGCGTCCTTGCTATGGGGACAGAACTGCTCTGCAATACTGAGGCGTGGCTCTGCGATGTGGAGGCGTGGCTCAGTGACGCACTGGCGTGGCTCGGCAACGTGGATGCGGAAGCTGAGATCAGCGATGAGGAGGCGGAGCTCTCGGACATGGCGTGCTGTGCTGCTCAGGGAGATCCCTCTGACTCAACGCGCTGCACTGCCTGTACAGAGACTTCCCTAGTGACATACAATGACATCTGTGTCAAGGTTTCCACAGTAACGCGCAGCCCCGTCTGAGTTGAAACTCCCCAGGTAGCTGGCCGCCACTTCTGGCTGTAGGCAGAGACTGGGGGTTCTGCTCACCGGTTGCCAGATGCCACATTTCCCCAATCAGCACACTGGACAACTCGAGCACCCTGGGGGCGGGGACCTGTTGGAGCTTTCCACTTGCTGACAGAGTCGCCTCGGGGACTCCATGAACCACTGGCTCTACAATGCTCTTTCCCCAGCCGATGGAGGCTCATACCCCTGTGGCTCTGCCAAATCATTAGGCCCAACTTTCATCCCCAGCTCTCCCAATTCAGGTTCAATACAGGTTGACTATGATGTTGGCGAGTGTCGACATGTCTTCAAGGAGAGGTCAGAATTACACCGTAAAATAATTTTAAAAGTTTTATTTAACAGAGAGAGAGAAAGAGAGAGAGAGATGTCTCATCTGGAGATAGAATCCCTCAAAAAGGTGTAGGACGTCCCACAGACACAGACAGCAGAGGAAGCAGCAGACTCACAGGGCCCCAGAGCAAGTCCCTCTGAATCTGCACTGACCAAAATCAAAGTACATTTTATAGCAGATTTCGGTGGAACCAGTTTCAACCAATTGTGACCTCAGTAGCCGAAAGTCTGGATTCAGACGGAAGTGTCCTTAATAGGAGATTAACATAGAAATAAAGCAAAATTGAGCTAATCACGGTACGTGCATGTGTAGAATCACTATGTGTGTGTGTGTGTTTAACTCACTATGTGTGTGTGTTAACTCACTATGTGTGTGTGTTAATCATTCCAGCCTACTTGTGCATCAGAGGGGAATAGTAAATAGTAATAAAGCGACGAATAGTCTAGCCTTGATTGATGACTGTGCGCAGGAGTGACGTGTAATTTGAAATCATCTTAGTTTGTGAGAGGTCAAAGAGACCTAAAGTTTTAAGCGACCTTGGGCCTGGAGTGTTCAAATTTATGCAGAACACAACAACTATAAAATACAGTTATTGACCTATAAAGCACTGAACGATCTTGCACCACAGTATCTAAATGAAGTCTTGGTCTTTTATGATCCACCACGCCTACTTAGATCAAAAGGTTCAGGTCTTTTGCTGGTTCCCCTTGTTGCAAAGGTCACAGCAGGGGCTAGAGCTTTCTTATAAAGCCCCACAGTTATGGAATAATCTTCCAAATTATGTTCGGGAGACACAGTCTCAATATTTAAGTCCAGGCTAAAAACATATTTGTTTAGTCAAGCCTTCTTTTAGTCCTAGATAGGGGGTAGATCTGGAGAGT